>JAKUCV010005758.1:0-15584 GCA_028386065.3 Turnera subulata | reverse complement strand
TTCTTACCGAACATCGATGTTTGATACAAAACATCGATGTGCATACTCGATTTGTGGCTTGGCAGCTCTTATTGGAACATCGATGTTTTCTAGACAACATCGATGTTTTTCAGCTACTGGTTGAAAAACACAAGTGAGCTGAAAATCATGGAACATCGATGTTTCAAGAATGAACATCGATGTTATCATCTTTTGATCCTTACACTTCTGTCGAAATTAAATAAGTGTGGCCACATTCAAAAACTTGGATGCTTCTTTGGTCATTTGCTTGGAGCATCCGCTATCAAGGTACCAAAGTACACTTGATGCCTTCAAGCATACCTGCAAAACAAATCAAAGGGATTTTGGTACCCAAATCTTTTTTGGTCCTTGATGGTTAGAAACATGCCAAATATAGACCTTATCTTGTGCCCAATGTCTATGCCTAGTAAAACATACCGGGGCAATGTGACCTATTCTGTTACAATAGTGGCAAATGACATTTGGATTGTGCATCCTTCTAGGTTGATTGTAATTACCATTTTGATTATTTCTATGCATTCTAGTAAACTTGTTTTCCTTAGGTATCATCTTGTTTTCCCTAAATTGAGTCACATGTTTCCTAGGTTTAGTAAAATGAGAACTTTCATTTTTAGTGCTGTGTACATGTGATCTTGCAACATTAGCATTCGATTTAACATTGTAGGCATACAATTTGGCATAGTGAGCTCTTCCATTACTTGCACTTGGTTTGGCATTTTGAGCATATGACCTTCTATAATGAATGTGTGATCTTGTGTCATGAACATGTGATGTAATATGGTGAGTAGAGCATGAGGCACCAAGTTTATATGTCTTAGCATTATGCACAACAGGTTTGACATCATTTGATACATGAGATTCACCTAATCCTTCTTTTTGTGTTGGACTTCTTTGTTGTCCTAGGAGAAGATTAAGACCATCTGTGCCATTTGTAAATTTCTCTAATGTTTTCTTTAAATCATCAACTTGATGCTTAAGAGATTCATTCTCTTTTCCCAATTCAACACATGCCATACATTAGAGGAAATCTTCTCACTAAGTTCATTGCAAGACATACTAAGAACATGCTTTTCTTTTTCAAGCTTATCAATCTTACTTGATAACTCATCCTTATCATGTGATAATAATTCTACACTATTTTCTAAGGTCTTATTCTGTTTCTTTAAGTTCTTATTAACATTTGAGATAGAAATGAATTTACTATACAGTTCACTAAACGCATCTTGCAACTCTTCAAGTGTATAATCATCATTCGAATAGGAAGTACTTACCTCTTCTGAAGATTCTTCCTTAGCCATGAAACAAAGGTTGACAGTCTCATCTTGCTTGCTATCGGTTTCCTCATAGATGATTCCCAGCATTTCCCACATCTCCTTGGCTGTTGCACAGCGCGAGATTAATTGATAGTCATTCGGATTGACCGCACATTGGAGCATGTGTATCGCCTTGGAGTGGTTTTCGATTCTCTGGATGTCATCTTCGTTGTACCCCGCTTCAGAACTTGTTGGAACTTGAACACCATTCTTTATCACCAGCCAAGCTGCAAAATTGTTGGCTTGGATGAAAATTCTCATCCTTTCCTTCCAATATGCATAATTTGTCCCGTCAAAGAACGGTGCACGGGTAGTGGATTGTCCTAGAGCGATTCCTACATACAAATAACTTGAAGAAGCCATAGAAAGTTTCTCTCAAACGGTTAAGTCTTTCAGAGAGTTAGGCTCCGCTACCAATTGTTAGATCGGAAAGGCTAAGCTAGAGGGGGGTGAATAGCGATAATCGAATTAAAACGAAATAGGCAGGAATCAAATGCGGAATTGAAAGATTGAAGGACACAAGAATTTTTATACTGGTTCACACACAACTAACTTGTGGCTAATCCAGTCCTTCAAGTCTCACTTGAAGATTTCACTATCTAGTGTTAAGCTTACGGGTGCTTAACAAACCATTACAACCTAGGAATTCTAGCCACAAGAATCCTAAACCTGGGAGTTCAAGTCACATGAACTTCAGCACTCTTGCTTGAAGATACCTCACTTCAAGACTTCTCACACAGGAAGATATACCCTCTCCCTATGAATCTCAACAAGGGAACTAACCTCCCTTAAGGTGTATGAATATACAATTCAATCACTCAAACAAAGAACTCTCTCAAAGAGCAGATATGAGTATACAAGTAAAGCTCTAAAAGGCAACTCTCAAATCCTCAAATGGATATTGGCTCAATAATAATTTTGATGAATGTATGGAATGAATGCTTGAATGTTGAGAGTTGATTTTAGATAAACAGAGGTGTAAAAGCTCTATTTATATGTCTAAGAACTTATATGTCCGTTGGGGAAACGAATCAAGACATCTTTAGACAAATTGTCATGGGAAGGTGAAAAGTGTGTCTGCCCATGATGGCTGAACATCGATGTTCAAATCTAGGACATCGATGTTCTGGCCTTGAATATGCATTATTTTGTCCAACGGTCACAAGGACATCGATGTTCTGAATGTGGACATCGATGTCCTGGCCAGCAAATATGAATTATTGGGCTAACGGTCACTAGAACATCGATGTTCTCAAAATGGACATCGATGTTGGCCAAAACATTGTCCAAGACCCGAGACCAAATAACATCGATGTTCCATAGCTGAACATCGATGTTTTGGACATTCCCAAAACAATCTTAAAACCAGAATCAATAGGACATCGATGTTATGAAATAGGACATCGATGTTCAAACTCTTCAAAGCAATTTTTAAGCATAACGGTCATGAGGACATCGATGTTCAGAAATCGGACATCGATGTTATAAACTACTGCCTACTTTTGGAAAAATTATTTTAGTGCAGGACATCGATGTTCCAATATTGGACATCGATGTTCAAAGCTTAGAAACCTTCTCGAAAGCTTGGTTTCAAGGCAGGACATCGATGTTCAAAATTCGGACATCGATGTTCAGGGCTCGGAAAACATTATTATGATTAAAATGAGATCTAATTGATGCATGAGTGAAAATGATTGAAGCTGACCATTGAAGAACATCGATGTTATGAAATTCAACATCGATGTTTTGCTTATGTAAAGGATATTTTCAAATGCAACGGTCATGAGAACATCAAT
Organism: Turnera subulata; assembly: GCA_028386065.3. Taxonomy (NCBI): domain Eukaryota; kingdom Viridiplantae; phylum Streptophyta; class Magnoliopsida; order Malpighiales; family Passifloraceae; genus Turnera; species Turnera subulata. Next base: position 12,454 of record JAKUCV010005758.1, on the reverse strand, counting down.
GTTTGGGATTCCAACATCGATGTTATTAGCCTACTGCCTGTTTTGAAGAATTGTTCAAAGGCAAGAACATCGATGTTTAAATCCACAACATCGATGTTCATGGTTCGAAAAACATTTTTATGCTTCGAAATATGTTATGTTATGCATGAGCAAAATTCATTTTATTTTGAGCCAATGTCCTAGAAGAGTTGAGTGTTATACCTTGTACAATTTATGAATCTAACTCTTCTTTATTGGCTCTTAAATTCTTGTGCTCATTCATTTTGATCCTTTGCTCTTGAATGGTTTCTTATGCTTGAGGATTGGTTTGACTTCATTTCTTTTTGCTTCTTCTTTGTCATGATCTTGAATTGGTTTGTCAATTATCAAAACCTGTAATGAATGAACCATGAAGACATAGGTTCTAACAATTCGAACTCAGGACGTGATGCTTTTTATCCCCCTCAAGGAAAGCACCTTCACCAATTCATCTGCAGATGAGTTGGTGAAGGTGCTCTCCTTGAGGGGGATAAAAAGCATCACGTCCCGAGTTCGAATCCCTAGTGCTGCAGCATGGTAAAGGATTTAATCGGGCAGAGGGAGTGATGTAACAATTCCTGGATTTCGTAGGTCCCTCAGGGGGAGGGCCTTCACACAAAAGGCGCCTTTTCTGTGAAGGCCCTCTCCCCGAGGGACCCACCATATTCAGGTATTGTTACATCACATCCCTCAGCCCACACCTTTTCAAGGTTTAATCCTTTACCATGCTGCAGATGAGTTGGTGAAGGTGCTCTCCTTGAGGGGGATAAAAAGCATCACGTCCCTGTTAGTAATATGCCCAAAAGCCAATCAATGGATGATCGTATATAGTCGTGTATATACATTAAGGTTATTCCAATAAATATGATTATGAGATAATCGCTTGCACATATTTATAACCCTAGAATATTTATATATTCTTAAATGTCCCTAGTCGATTATTATTATGGATGGGTTGTAATAATAAATTAAGACTAGCGTATGTTGAGAATTTATATGTGATATGAATTCTACATACGGGTACAAGTTGGAGAACTTGTGGACTGGACCGACCCACATAAGAATGCTACATGGAGCGTTATATGTTTGTCGATAGTGATTCTTATATGTATTGTCCTTAGATTTGAGATCGTCAAGGTTCCCAACATGTGAGTCATATACTTTGATATTATTCCTAGTCATCCGTAACTGGGTGGACTTAAGGGTAATCATTGGGTATATGATAAGTGTGTAGTGGGTTTTGTATGATCTAGAGGGGATTCGTCCAACCCATATAACGGGTATATTATCGGATGGTTTCTTGATAGAATTGAACTGTAAATGCACGGCCGTGCTCGGATTATGATATGATGATATCAATGGTATCCGTTTTACACAGTTAACTCGAGGAACAAGAAACCGAGATTAAACATATACGAGATTGACATATTCCATGTCTCGGTTTAATCTTGATAATGGGACGAAGGGATGATGACATGTTTCGAGGCATATGAATCAGTACTGATCTTGTCGTTCGGGTAGCAATGATGTGTTGCTAGACGCCGCTCTTTGCTTATAATTGTAAATGAGTTTACAATTATTGCCGGATGTTACAAGTGCCTACAGGGTCACACACATACAACCGTTGATTCGAGCAGGTGGTTGAACCGTGGTTGGACCGGTTTGTGGTTGGACCGCGGTTGGACCGTGGTTGGACCAGGGTCGTTTTTGGGCTGACTTGGTTCACTAATTGACAGAATTATTGAACCAAATCAGGTGCATGTGATGTGTATGCCATTAGTGTTAAAGTGGTAGACAAGATAATGAGATTCCTTATCATAATGGATGGTCCATTATGTTGGCCATCATGTTGGCCATTATCTTGACCACTTAGTACACTAGTTAGGTTTGAGTGATCAGATTACTCTTCACCTCACCTGAAATTTTCAGAGCTCTTCAAGTCTTGAGAGAGAGTCCTTCAAGTTTTGAGAGTACACACATTTCCTTTCTTTGAGAAAGAAAGGATAAACACCACAAACACAACTCCCGGAAATCTGTTGCTAGCACACCAGTTCGTGAGAGCTCGGGTTGAAGTCGTGAGACGTTCTTCAACCGGTTACAACGGTTCGTGTGGATACCGTAGAGGGGCGAGGCTTACGTCTGGCTCTTGCTGATTCCGGCACTTCAGTTAGGTGGAAGATTCTAACCGTGTAAGGTACAGAAAATTGTTATTCGGTTTATATGCTTCACATGTGTTCCTTTGATGTTTCCGGTTTTTCCGCTGCGTATTTTGCTTGCTTTTGAGTGTCAATTGCATGTCCAGAAACTTATAGTGGTAGCGGAGCCTCTTGTGAAGCTCTAAACTGAATTCATGTTCATATGTTACATGTGATGTAGCTTGAACTTGTTTAGGTATATGTGATATGCTGGAATTCTTTTTAGTATATGAGATATGCTTGCATATGTGTGATATGCTGAATTTGTTTTGGTATATGTGATTTTCCATGCAAATATATGCATATGTTTGATATGTTTTTGGTATATATACATGATATGTTCTATGTGATAAAGCATGATCATGTTATACTGTATTCAATTGTGTATATGTGATATATATGTTGTTGAGGTTGATTTGTCAAAAATGTTTTGACAACAAGCACTTGATTGGTATGAGATTTCAATCAAGATGTTCATGGCAGTAAGTCGAAGAGTTCGACTAAGAAAAATCGAGTGTCGGTTTGTGTATCGAACGATTGTCGTTCTAGTACATCTAGGCCACAACATCGATGTTAGTGTGACCAACATCGATGTTGGCATGAGTTTAGCTTTAGCCGAACCTTCATAACATCGATGTTGTGTGACAACCAACGATGTTCTGATGAAGTGTAGCCTCGGCCAAATCTTCACAACATCGATGTTGTGTGACCAACATCGATGTTCTCATGCAAACACTCAACAACATTGATGTTAAGAGTTACAACATCGATGTTATTTGAGCTCGACCAAATTAGTTTGAAGTTCCAGAATTCAAATAACATCGATGTTCAAGTTCCAACATCGATGTTATTGAGTTCCAGAAGTTCAAACATCGATGTTTAAGGTCAACATCGATGTTATAATGCTACTGCCAAAATCTTGAACTTTCAAGTACTCAAAACATCGATGTTTAAGTGTTCAACATCGATGTTCTTGAGCTACTACCAAATAGTTTGGAGTTCAAGTACTCAAAACATCGATGTTTAAGTGTTCAACATCGATGTTCTTGAGCTACTACCAAATAGTTTGGAGTTCAAGTACTCAAACATCGAAGTTTAAGTGTTAACATCGATGTTCTATGCACTCAGCAATCTCCAACATCGATGTTTGATGGTCAACTGTAACGCCCCAAATTTCTGGTATTTAATTTCTACGGAATTTTCGTAATTTTTGAAATTTTATTTCCAATTTTACCCTCGAAGAATTTTCGGGTGTTTTTAGTCAAGAAAATTATTATTACTATTAATTTATTTTCCTTGGAATGTTTTATTACTTTTGCAATTAATCCTTAGTCGGTTTCTTCGGGATTAATTGGAGTCCCGAGGCGAAATACGAAGTTTCTTGTAGTTTTTATTAAAACTACGTAGTTTTGGGATTCAAAGGATAATAAAAGAAATAAATAAAACCTAACATAAACTCGCGCGTTGACCAGACCAGGGAAGAGTTGACCGTGCCCAAGGCCCAAAACGACGTCGTTTGGTCCTTGGCCGGCCAACCCTAATTTGCCTTTCCTTTTCTTTTCTTTCCTTCCTTCTCTTTCTCTTTTCTTTTCTCTTCCGCCGCTCCACCCTTTTCTCTCCCGTTTTTCTCTTTTCTTCCCCACGAAACGCTCTCCCTGGAATCATGGCTTGACGGGTTGTACTCTCTCCTCCCTCCCAAATCCACCATCATCAACCTCTTTTCTTCGATTCACCTGCTGCACCTTGGATTGCCATTTAGGGGCTATCGTTGCAGTCGTTACCGATGAAGGAGAAGGCTCGAGGCGACGGGAATTGGGCGGAGAACTCGAGAACTGAGTTCTGGTATCGCGCCGTCGTGTCTTCGTCCGCGTTCAGCAAGCCTACAGCTCCCCTCTTCTTCTTTCTTCTACTTTTTTTGCTTCTTAGGACCGTTGATTGAATGGTGGCTTGGATTCTTTTTTCTCTTTGGTGGCGAGTCTGTGGCTGTCCTCGAGTTTTGTGGACGGCAGGGAGCGACTGCGTTTGGTAGCTGGGAGTTGTCATCGCCGGTAAGCCTCGTCAGTTCCCTGTTTTCTTTTCTTCTCCTTCCTTTTCATTTTTCTTGTCCGACCGATTTGAATGGGTTTTTGGGTAATCTTGTTGAATCGGGTTGGGGTTAGAGGCGGCGTGTTGTTGGCTTTGTTCTTGGTGGCCGACGGTTGATGGATTGCTGGATGCGGGTTGTTGACGATGGTGGTAGTCGGGCTGCTGCTTCTGCCATAACTGGCTGGTTGCGCGGGTGGCTCTAGCGGATGGTGACCAAGCTTGGGTTTTAGTCGTCGGCAGGAAGGAGTCAGTTCAGGTTGGTGCTGTTCGTGGGTCTGTCGGATTTAGTTCAGGGATTTTTGTACTATCTTGTAGTGTGAATGCAATTAATATGTGCATTATGTAATAAATGAACTTTAGTGGAATTCGGGAGTTGCGAGTTGAGAATGCGTGGCCGGAATATATTTCCGACCCGTTTAGAACCGTTAGGCCGAAAAGGTTGGGCTCGGGAGTTCAATTTGTCACGATTATGTTAACGGGTCGGGTCTAGGCCCAATAAATGTTAAGCGGAGTGTGTATGGGCTTTAGGCCCAATGACTATTATGGGAATGGGCTTTAGGCCCAATGGATAATTAAACTCGGTAACTATTATGGATATGGGCCTTAGGCCCAATGGTAGATAAAAAGCGGACTTTTAGTTTTGGGCTAGATTATAAGATTGGACGGGCTTAGACCCATAATCTGTTTTAATCGGGCTTAAGGAATAAAGAGGACATATCGTTATAGTCACTGCATTAGCATATGCATTCACCGTAGTGGATGTGAACCTTATGTGTTGTATTTGTTATAATTATAGGAGAGTTGAGGCAGAACAAGGCTTCGGTTCCGTGGCAGTTAAAATGGCCCAGGTGAGGACTTATAAGCCTTTGTATGCATTACTGCCTACAATGCTCGGTTAATTGTCTTGGTATATAAGTGGTATTATTTGTTTGGTCTTGAATGCTGTATGCACACTTGCCTGCTTTGTGGATGCTCTTGTTTACATCTTGTATTTTATTGATGATACCTTTGATGCAGTGTGCATGATTATGTGAACTGTGTACCAATGTGATATAATAAGCCTGTCGAGCATGACTTGTTTTGAGTGTTAAATAACGTGATTTATGGTTTTGTGGTTTGTGTGGTGGACTGTGGGCTGGAGGCTCGGATTTGAGATTAAGATGTTAAATCCACACAACGATGTTTGACAATAATGTATGGTACAACTCTTAAAGGATAATTGTGAATAACATACTATAATAATTCTACTGTGGGGCTGTTGACCGGTTGGTTCGAGCGGGAAGTGCTACCCCTCGGGATTTCATGCGGTTTTGCATGGTATATGCGGTTTAGCATATGGGTCTGTTATGACCGGTTCTACCTCCCTCTTTCTACCTCCCCCTTTCTACCTCCCTCTTTCTCTCTGTCTGTCTCTCTCTCTATGGATATGTTTGGGCTTCGTGCCTGGTTTATTTGGGCTTATGCCTGGTTGTCTCATGAGACGGGACCGAGCTCGACGCACACAGTAGAGGGCCCTAATAAAATATTTAAACCTAATAATAAATATAATAATATATGTAATGATAAGTGATGGTTTGTAGTCTGATGATGTCTTGCTCTGTGTATTGTGGTTGCTGTTGCTTGATGCCGATGTATTTGTAGTTGATTTGTATTTGTATACACTGGTTTATTTGTTTGCGGTGAGACAGTGGTTGGTCTCACCCCCTCACAGATTTTATGCAGGTCAACTGATCGATGATCAGGAGTGCATATCAGCAGGTGGCGGTGCTTTCCTCCTCGGGTCGGATCCATAGGGTGCATTACATTCATATTTGTTTATGTATTTGTCTTCCGCTGCATACTCAAATTGTATTACTTATTGTATGATATATTGTGTAATTATATGATGATTATCTTATTTGTGTCGTATCCTGGGTAGAAAGGACAATTCAGTCTTTTCACATGCTTTAATTAATTTAATTAGATATTTTGGGATACGGGTGTTTTAGTTGATGATTTTCGTGTCCCGGGAATGATAAGGGCAATTTGGTCATTTTGTATTTAAATTCTATTTTATATTAATAAATTGGGACACGGGCGTTTCAGTTGGTAGCGGAGCAGGTTGTAGATCCTTTGGGATGTCTTGATATGTTTTGTGCTCTTATGTGCATAAATCTGCTCCTTTTTGAGTCGTATGTTACATTGACTTATGCATTCATATAGTGAGTCGTACTATGGATCCGGTGGAGGACACGCACCTGCTGAGGGTCGGAGTGACCCGGTATTGACGTTGAAACGGTATGCTTGTGTTTACGGCTTAGGCTGTAGCAAGGCTTATTTTGTGGAATATCCATTGCTTTTTCAGGGTCGGTGTGGACTCTTGACTCTTTGCTTGTGTTTCGTGTCTGTGTGGAACTGGCCAATACAAGTAAGAACCATCGGTTTTGTTTTGGAGTTTACATCTATCAAAGGATGATCTGATGTGATACTTGTGGATATGATTTTTGTAATCTTGGTGATCAAATTATTTGTGGTCTGATTTGCTGAGCTGAAGGATTTGAATTTACTTGGGAAATTACAATATGGATTTAATCTTGATCGAAGTTTGAGATGACAATTTTTTGAATTAATTTGAGGTTGACCCAATGGTATATTTGAGGAAATGTCTTTCAATGATACTTGAAGTTTTTATTTTGGGTGAGATTTGAGGTATTGGTGGTGATTGTGGTTAAAAGGTTTTGGTCATGAATCTTTGTCGAGGTTATAGTTCAAGTGATTGATGAGGATGCTAGGAGTATGTTTATATTGAGGTTTGACTTTTAACGCTGATGTAATTGGAAGTTTTGAATGGTACTGCTTTTGTCGAGGTTTAGGTTCACCCATATCTAATGATGTTGATAATGTTTGGGTCATAAGGCTAGATTTGTGAACTTGTCTTGGGCGATGTGAGTTAAATGTCTGGAGTATGATAGGGTAAGTGTTGGTATGAACTTGTAGTATTTGGGTTCTTTATCAAAATCATTATGGTGATCGTGGTGATTATGGTTTGAGAGATGGATTCATGAATATGAGTTATGTAGGGATGTTTGGATCTTGAGGGATCCAAGGTATAGAGTTATAAGTATGATTTTTCGGTAATGTTCGGTTTCTAGTGCCTAAGGTTTGATCAAGGTTATATAGATTTTGGCTGAATTGGTGTGTGATAAAGGAAATACTTTGAGGCTTTGGATATGAAATAAATATTATGGATTTTTGGTTTTGAGGTATTCACAATGGGAGTGATGATCTTGTTACTCAGGTAACAATTTTGGGTTCTGTACCTGAGAATAAGCTTTGTGGATTAAAAGGTTTGATATATTTGGTTAAGTGATGATAAAAGAAATTGTTTATGGTTTTGGGTATTATCAATGGTGATGATGGTTGGATAAAACTCTTGGGTTAGTGCTTTGATCTTATGCTTTTGGTCATGTTTGGCTAAGTCGATGTTTGACTTGGTATTTCGGAGTTCTTGCTTGGAAATATGATTGATGGTCGTGATGGTTCTACTTGGTAGTTTTGGCCAACGGTGTTTTGATACCGGGTGACACTTGTTTGTGTCAGTTAAGAACTTGGATACTTGACCTATTTTGTAAATTTCGAGGACGAAATTTTGTTAAGTGGGGTAGAACTGTAACGCCCCAAATTTCTGGTATTTAATTTCTACGGAATTTTCGTAATTTTTGAAATTTTATTTTCAATTTTACCCTCGAAGAATTTTCGGGTGTTTTTAGTCAAGAAAATTATTATTACTATTAATTTATTTTCCTTGGAATGTTTTATTACTTTTGCAATTAATCCTTAGTCGGTTTCTTCGGGATTAATTGGAGTCCCGAGGCGAAATACGAAGTTTCATGTAGTTTTTATTAAAACTACGTAGTTTTGGGATTCAAAGGATGATAAAAGAAATAAATAAAACCTAACATAAACTCGCGCGTTGACCAGACCAGGGAAGAGTTGACCGTGCCCAAGACCCAAAACGACGTCGTTTGGTCCTTGGCCGGCCAACCCTAATTTGCCTTTCTTTTTCTTTTCTTTCCTTCCTTCTCTTTCTCTTTTCTTTTCTCTTCCGCCGCTCCACCCTTTTCTCTCCCGTTTTTCTCTTTTCTTCCCCACGAAACGCTCTCCCTGGAATCATGGCTTGACGGGTTGTACTCTCTCCTCCCTCCCAAATCCACCATCATCAACCTCTTTTCTTCGATTCACCTGCTGCACCTTGGATTTCCGTTTAGGGGTTATCGTTGCAGTCGTTACCGATGAAGGAGAAGGCTCGAGGCGACGGGAATTGGGCGGAGAACTCGAGAACTGAGTTCTGGTATCGCGCCGTCGTGTCTTCGTCCGCGTTCGGCAAGCCTACAGCTCCCCTCTTCTTCTTTCTTCTACTTTTTTTGCTTCTTGGGACTGTTGATTGAATGGTGGCTTGGATTCTTTTTTCTCTTTGGTGGCGAGTCTGTGGCTGTCCTCGGGTTTTGTGGACGGCGGGGAGCGACTGCGTTTGGTAGCTGGGAGTTGTCATCGCCGATAAGCCTCGTCAGTTCCCTGTTTTCTTTTCTTCTCCTTCCTTTTCATTTTTCTTGTCCGACCGATTTGAATGGGTTTCTGGGTAATCTTGTTGAATCGGGTTGGGGTTGGAGGCGGCGTGTTGTTGGCTTTGTTCTTGGTGGCCGACGGTTGATGGATTGCTGGATGCGGGTTGTTGACGATGGTGGTAGTCGGGCTGCTGCTTCTGCCAGAACTGGCTGGTTGCGCGGGTGGCTCTGGCGGATGGTGACCAAGCTTGGGTTTTGGTCGTCGGCAGGAAGGAGTCAGTTCAGGTTGGTGCTGTTCGTGGGTCTGTCGGATTCAGTTCAGGGATTTTTGTTTTCTGGTAAGCAAATCCGTTGACTTCTATGTTATTGGATCGTTTTTTTAGGTTCTGCGAGTGGGATTGTTTGGTTCTATGTTGTTGTTTGATGAATGTTGAGGTTGTGGATTGAAGTTGTTTATGCCTTTGTGCGGGTTGGCAGCATCATTGGCAGATTGTTGTGAGTTTTCCGACGACTCAGGATGTGTTTCCGGCCAGGTTGACTGGAATCCGGCGAGATCGGGAATTTTCCCGCGAACGGGCTACTGTTCCGGCAAGACAGTGTCTTTTCGGCATTACGTGGTAATTCTCGGGCTTTGATGCGAATTTCGGTACTTGTACTATCTTGTAGTGTGAATGCAATTAATATGTGCATTATGTAATAAATGAACTTTAGTGGAATTCGGGAGTTGCGAGTTGAGAATGCGTGGCCGGAATATATTTCCGACGCGTTTAGAACCGTTAGGCCGAAAAGGTTGGGCTCGGGAGTTCAATTTGTCACGATTATGTTAACGGGTCGGGTCTAGGCCCAATAAATGTTAAGCGGAGTGTGTATGGGCTTTAGGCCCAATGACTATTATGGGAATGGGCTTTAGGCCCAATGGATAATTAAACTCGGTAACTATTATGGATATGGGCCTTAGGCCCAACGGTAGATAAAAAGCGGACTTTTAGTTTTGGGCTAGATTATAAGATTGGACGGGCTTAGACCCATAATCTGTTTTAATCGGGCTTAAGGAATAAAGAGGACATATCGTTATAGTCACTGCATTAGCATATGCATTCACCGTAGTGGATGTGAACCTTATGTGTTGTATTTGTTATAAATATAGGAGAGTTGAGGCAGAACAAGGCTTCGGTTCCGCGGCAGTTAAAATGGCCCAGGTGAGGACTTATAAGCCTTTGTATGCATTACTGCCTACAATGCTCGGTTAATTGTCTTGGTATTTAAGTGGTATTATTTGTTTGGTCTTGAATGCTGTATGCACACTTGCCTGCTTTGTGGATGCTCTTGTTTACATCTTGTATTTTATTGATGATACCTCTGATGCAGTGTGCATGATTATGAGAACTGTGTACCAATGTGATATAATAAGCCTGTCGAGCATGACTTGTTTTGAGTGTTAAATAACGTGATTTATGGTTTTGTGGTTTGTGTGGTGGACTGTGGGCTGGAGGCTCGGATTTGAGATTAAGATGTTAAATCCACACAACGATATTTGACAATAACGTATGGTACAACTCTTAAAGGATAATTGTGAATAACATACTATAATAATTCTACTGTGGGGCTGTTGACCGGTTGGTTCGAGCGGAAAGTGCTACCCCTCGGGATTTCATGCGGTTTTGCATGGTATATGCGGTTTAGCATATGGGTCTGTTATGACCGGTTCTACCTCCCTCTTTCTACCTCCCCCTTTCTACCTCCCTCTTTCTCTCTGTCTGTCTCTCTCTCTCTATGGATATGTTTGGGCTTCGTGCCTGGTTTATTTGGGCTTATGCCTGGTTGTCTCATGAGACGGGACCGAGCTCGACGCACACAGTAGAGGGCCCTAATAAAATATTTAAACCTAATAACAAATATAATAATATATGTAATGATAAGTGATGGTTTGTAGTCTGATGATGTCTTGCTCTGTGTATTGTGGTTGCTGTTGCTTGATGCCGGTGTATTTATAGTTGATTTGTATTTGTATACACTGGTTTATTTATTTGCGGTGAGACAGTGGTTGGTCTCACCCCCTCACAGATTTTATGTAGGTCAACTGATCGATGATCAGGAGTGCATATCAGCAGGTGGCGGTGCTTTCCTCCTCGGGTCGGATCCATAGGGTGCATTACATTCATATTTGTTTATGTATTTGTCTTCCGCTGCATACTCAAATTGTATTACTTATTGTATGATATATTGTGTAATTATATAATGATTTTCTTATTTGTGTCGTATCCCGGGTAGAAAGGGCAATTTAGTCTTTTCACATGCTTTAATTAATTTAATTAGATATTTTGGGATACGGGTGTTTTAGTTGATGATTTTCGTGTCCCGGGAATGATAAGGGCAATTTGGTCATTTTGTATTTAAATTCTATTTTATATTAATAAATTGGGACACGGACGTTTCATCAACATCGATGTTTTGAGGGTACGGCAACCTCCAACATCGATGTTTGATGGTCAACATCGATGTTTTGAGGGTTCGGCAACCTCCAACATCGATGTTTGAGTGTCAACATCGATGTTGTGCAGATTCGCAAACTCCAAACATCGATGTTGAAGGGTTCAACATCGATGTTGTGGAACCCAGTAACTTCAACTGCGAATTCGGGGCAGAAGGAGGCCGAATTGGTGTCTGGCTTGAACAGCAAAGTTGTAGCCCTACTTCTTAGCTTTCCCGGGACACCAAGTTTGCACAAATCCGAGCTCTACAGCTCTGGATATGGCCAAAATACTAAGTGCTGCCAAGCAGTTGGGAGAATCAGATTCTCAAAACATCGATGTTCAAGTTAGACATCGATATTCACATGTATTTTGGTTTCCAAATTTACATAACATCATTGTATGAACATATGTTGACGAAATATTAAGTTCTTAGTTGCCTTCCATGATAAGCACTCATCATTGCTTAGATCAACACTAGGTAGGTTTTGCCAAAGCAAGGTGCCTATGTTTATCCGAGCAAGGTGCGAGTGGATAATTGTAATATCTCGACTGCTTATTGTGGGTTTGGACTTAACTAAGTCATCTTAATAGGATTAAGGACTTAGAGGCAAGGGTTGAGTAATGTCTATGATATAGATATGGACAAAGTGTTGTTCACTCAACTATCCAAGAGTTACATGAGATGTAATTGACAAGAGTTGTCTACCTAAATAGCTATGGTGTAAGTGATCAGCCAAAGCTGACTTATATTGTGGTGAAATATGGATCTTGGCCTACTTGTTGTCATTCTTTTGATTCATAGTAGGAGTATCATTTAATAGAATTCCTTGTTAAATGATTTTGTATACATGACTATTATTTGTGTGAGTTGATCATTGTTGTAGAGTTACCATGGCACAAAACACTAGCACATTATTATTGCGATCAGTCCTTGAGAAGGACAAGATGAATAGGAATAGTTTTCTAAAGTGGCATCACATTTTGAGGATAGTCCTCAAACAAGAAAAGAAATTGTATGTCCTTGAATGGCCTGTTCCTAATGAACCGGCGCCTAATGCTCTTAGGGCAGAATGAGATGCTTATAAGAAGCATGTTGATGATGCTTTGGATGATTGCATGCCTTATGCTAATTACCATG
>JAKUCV010005757.1:0-35219 GCA_028386065.3 Turnera subulata | reverse complement strand
AAATTTTTTCTTCAAACACTATAAAACTAATTAATTTAAGAATACTTTCAAATATAGAAAATTTATACTAGCTTATTTTTAAAAATAAAAACATAATATTTGGACAAACAAAAAAAAACAAAAAAGTATGAAAAAATTATAAAACACAAAATACTATTCAAAAATGAATGTTATATACATTAAAAAAAACTATAAAACAAAGCCTAAAGTAATATTAGAGCAAAAACTAAATTTATATAAAACATTCATTTTAAAAGAACAAAAACCGAAATAATAAAACAAATTTTTAAAAAAGTAGAAAACATAGGTTCAAAAAATTAAATTCTAAAACCAAATTTAATATGAAACAGCCTCCAAAAAAAAAAACCAAAAAAGGAAAAAAATCGGAAACCATTAATTTTAATAATATACAACATCAAAAAATAATTAAACATGAAAAGAATTAATATGAAACATAAAAAATTTTCAAAAATATAATCTCATTAAAGAATATTTTTAACAGAAAATATTTAGAATGGGAAAAAATAGAACAACACAAAAATATATATATAGAAAGGAAAAGGTTCAATTATAAGAAATATGTTTATTAAAAAAAGAATTAAACTTGAAAAAAAATACTAAAAAAAACAAAAAGGAAGGATGATGCATAAAAATAATTAATATATTAGTGGACAAAAAAACCTAAAAAAAAAAGAATCAACAAGAATAAAAAATTTTTAAAAAATAAAGGGTTTCTCAAAACTATAATCTATTTATATTAAAAAAACAAAAAAATATTTTATAGCATAAATTAATATAGAAAATTAGTAGCAAAAAATTGTTACCCACTAAAAGTGAATACAAAAAATTATTCAGTTGTTCTATTTGGGGAAAAAAATTTTGGAAAGATTGGCTTAAAGAATGAATAATTTCTTTTTTAAGAAACGGGATACAAATTTAAAAAACAATATGTTTTATTAAAAATAGTGTACTTATTAAAAATGTTATTGAAAAATATTAAAAATTTATACTAACCAAGTTTTTTCCTAAATAAGTTTTATGTGTATTCTTTTAAAAAACTAACCATGTCCGTGTAATCCATGGGTAGTATTAGTTTTAAGAATTTTATTTCCTAGATTTCTATTCATTTTTTTTACATAATATTAGCACTTAATATTTTATTTTTTATATTTTAGTATTAGATTTCTAAGTTCAAAATTTTAAAAAATATACCACTTAATATTTTATACGGCCAGTACCGGCAATTGGAAAAAGAGGACCTCACTTAATATTTTATATGGCCATTAGTTTCAATTCCTTTTTTTCTTTCAGATTGGTTGAGCCGCAAGTTTAATGCGTATAATGTTAAAATAATTTTAAACCATACATAATATAAAAAAATTAAAAATTTATGAAGAAAATATATTTTTTTAAAAAAATACTAACCAAGCCCGTGGAATCCACGGGTAGTGAACTAGTAGGAATAGGAATGGGATCGTGTAATGCATTTTGTTTCACCGTAAACAACCTCACTATATTAGCTATGTTTTAAATTATAATCAATTAAACAATAAAATAACTCGATTCTATCTCGATTTTGATTCTAAAGGATATAAAACATAGCCTAAAAGCAATGACCCAATCCCGATTGTTAAGCTGATTTTTATGTGTATTCAGGAAAATTTGAAATTTTAAAAATGATGATGGATGGGAAGTATTTCCAGCCCATAAAATATTGAAGATATCGAAGCGCCATAATATGGAAATATGTAACGGGTTAGGGCCCAAGTATTTATCCAGAAAATGTCGCAAAATTCAAATAGACAGGGATGCTGGTACACAACAATTAAATACCAGAAAACCAAACATAAACCCACGTTTTCTTTCTTTTTTCTTTTGGGATAAACCCACGTTTTCTTTCTTTTTTCTTTTGGGATAAACCCACGTTTTCATTTAGCTTCATATTCAACCACTTTTTTCTTTTCGGCGCATAATATATACAACCGATATTTTGTTACAATCAATGTATTCAACCACTTGAATTGGGAAGAACACTTTTTATACGGAGTACAAGAACTAAAAATCGACTGTCTGTTTGTTCTGCACCGGCCTGACCCAATAGGATAGAAGGATTTATTGGGCCCTGGCTAGCCGTCTAAGAGCATTGCAAAGGCTCAAGTTTCCTCCCAATCACTGGGCCTACTACACTAAATCCGTTGAACTGGCTCCGCCGGTCAATGAACACAACACTGAAGAAACATGCTATGCTTTTGTCATCATTTTACCTGCAGAATCGTTATTCTTCTTAAAATATTTTTTTGCCTTAACGTACTTGCCATATAATGCAAATAGTTAGCCAGAATTCTAGCCCATATTATGGTGTAGACACAGCTGGTGGACATTCCGTTTATCTAAGACCCCGAATAGCATATCCACATTATAAGAAAGCAACAATCGGAGTTGAAATTTATTGCAATAAACACAGGTTCCAACCCAAATCCATCATAATCTATTCTAAGAAAATATGAAAAAATGCAAATCTAATTCAAGATTTACTAAGGATCTTACAATGCGGATTATGGTCTCCAGCCAGATAGGAATTTATAATCCAAATCGCAATCAAGTGGTAAATCCTCCGGTCTCGACTTTGCTTTTACTTTCACGAACTTTGCTCAACTAAGTCCAAGGGCAAGACATCCTACAGACTTCATAAGCTAGCACAAGAACGGTAACTATAGTACAGTCTTGCATAATATTAGGCAATTGCCTCAAGCATTCCTTTTATTTATTATCAAAAGTGAAAATACAGAAGGTCAAAACACTTGTTCTACATGTTGCACATCTTAATTTTATTTTGGTTATATTCGGCTCGCTAACGGTTCACAAGAACATACACCCCGCCTAGCTACAAAGAGCCTTTAGTCATAATTTTGATTCATATTGATCGGCAGAAGCAGCTGAGACATGATTAGCAATTTTGATTCATATCCAGGATGCAACGCCACCTAAAACTTGAATCAAACTATCTAAAAATTGCCAAAACAGAAAAAACCATATTGCATCCAGGAAGTCATCACCTTTTCCTATTTATTTGAAAGCAGGACCTAGCTAGATTCTCTTCCGCTAACAAAGAAAAGATAGGCAGCAGCGATTTAGTCCAACTAGTCGCTACCTTTTCGAGCAAGAAAATGACAACGGCACATGCTTTAATGTAGAAACATCAAATAATTCCATAAACCTTTGATCTGATACTCTAGCCTTGGCAGCTGCAAACCGTTGGTACTCATCAAATATAGATGATAGGCACCATTTTTGCAATTTTCTAAGGCACCCCACAACGCAACCAGTTCGGTGCTGGAAATAAGAGAAGCAAGCATCCACATGTTAGTCAGATTGCACAAACAACCACATAAGGAATCTAAAGAGGTCTAGTATCACAGTACAAACTTACCTTTCCTCGTTTACAGTGAATCAAAACTGGGTGATTATTCACATCTGCATTGGAAACAGAAATGGATGAGTGCATATATCTTAAAACAACAGTGCGATGCAACCAGAAATGTAGAGGATCCAATATGTAATACCAAGGACAACTTTTAGGGCTTCACGAATTGTATCCTCAGGGATGTTAACAAAAGGCTCCTGAATGCATAACAGAAGATTTAGTTAGTGATTTTTGTCCATTATCACCAGAATTATCAGGAACATTGAGGCAATAAGGAACTTTTTAACTGGAAGCATTTTGAACTCATGTAACTAACAGCCTGAAATATAAAAAGAAAGTGGCCCCGGTAAACTTTTTTTAAAATAAACATTTGATGCTAAAAGCATGATAGTCAGCATAAAAACTTGATGTCATAAAGCTCTTGACAGGGCTAAAACTTTGTTCTTTACATTTTAGGCACCAAGCCTTTTCTCATTTTGTCTGTGTGTGTTTGGAGTGTGGTAGAAATTGGGTGGCAGGCAGAGGGGTTGCATATGCAGGCATTCCCATATTTTATACCAATTAAGCAGAAGTCCACCGAGTGCTGATCCAAGAACACTATCATCCTACAACTTTGTTCATCTGCCAATACGGCTGGTGCTCTAATTCTTATTAAAGTTGACGATTAATCTTTGGGTTATCCAGTAACTCAACTATATCTGAGTACTGATCTGAGTCACGCCAAGAGGAGACAATTGGTAAATACATTGACCAGGCAGCTAAAATGCCAATAAATAACTACAAAATGTGGCACAATCACCAACGTTTTTATCTGTATCCTTTCTCAAAGTAGACAACAACCACAGGCTAGAGAATACATTAACACATTTTCACTGTAAAATGATGTGGTGGACCAAGTTTACCTAATAATTTTTCTAACGTTTGGTTGAAGGAAAAAAAATTGTAAAAGTGCACTCAAGGAAATGCAAGTTAAATGCTAGAAAATCATCCTCTCATGAAAAAATGTGCAGGCAGGTAGGTAAGAGACGCCACCTCAGAGTGGCTCCAGTGGGACAGTTTACTGGGTACAAAACAAGAATAATGCACTTTTTTGAGTGATCCTCCTGAAAGGATTCTCTGAATCATTAACATGAATTCAATTTGCTTTCTTTTCAATTTTTCACTTTCTTCGTACTGGAAATCTTTTGCACATCTCTTCCTAGAATGTGCAGATAAGGAGCACTCTAGGGCCACCTCATGCACCAAACCAAAAGGGGAAAAGGTACATCTATGATGAACACAGGTTTAGCCATGCGCCTGGTGAATGCAACAACTAAAAAAGAAAAGAAAAAAGAACTAACCAGCAAAATCTTTTAATATATAGAACAAGTGAGTCAGCAGCAAGTCAGCAGCAAAGATCAGAAAACAGCAAATTTTCTAAGAAATTGAAAAGCCTTTGATTGGCACAGTAAAAACGGCCCCATTCTTTTCTTCTTTTGTTTTCTCCAAGGGTTATACGATTAAAAAAATGCAAAGGACACCATTCAAAATCTATATTCCATATTCCCCAAGACTACACCAATAAAATGAAGGTAAAAAAAAAAACGGTTATTTAGTATAGTTGTAAAGAGCGGAACCACCGTAATTGGAACTCCAAAATAAACTAAACAAGTTAGCATCTACCTGACCATAAAATTTACGACAAATTGAGATGCAAAAGAGAAGAAAAACACTGAACATAGAGTGCAGAAAATTCAACCACAAATAAAAGAACAATTAACGGTTACCTTATAGCCTTCGATCCCGAACTGGAACAGCCTAATCCCATTCTCCTTAAGGAACTCCGTGTTCGCCTCCGGATACGGCTCGGGACACAAACATCTACACACCACCAACCAACCACACAAAACCCTAAGTCACTCCCTTTTCGGGTGGATAGCTATAAACTATATATAAGAAGCTAGCTAGCATCACAGAAAGAGAAAAGGAGAGAGACGACGACGCTTACATGATGGAGCGGAGGCCTAGCGTTTGGAGGAAGGAGAAGTTAGCGGAGTCCGGGAAGCCGGACCTGAAGATGCCATTATCCACCATGGAGAAGTTCAGCGGGGGGGTGTAGGAGAGCTCGTCTCCGGCGGCGGACGACGACAGGTGGTGCGCCGGGGCGGGAGGAGGAGGCGGCGCACGGGAGAGGTCGCATCGGTCAAAGACGGCGACTTCGATGGTGCGGCATATCTGGTCGTCGTCGTCGTCGATGTCGTCGTATGCGGTGGCGGTGGCGGGGCGGTGGTGTTCTATTTTCATGGTGAGATTTGGAGAAGAAATGGAATCACGAGGGGGGGTGGGGTGGGGGTTCGTTAGGTGGTGTAGTTGCTTTTACCTTTTTGACAGTTAAAAAAAGGAAACTGATTTTTAAGAAGAGAGAGGGATTTGGGGATTTCTTTTAAAAACTGGAGGCGCTGGTAGTTAGTTATTGTGGGGGAGTAGTAGGGGAGGAGGACTAAAACCCGCAGTATTTATAGACTTCCTCCTCCAGAAGGCAATAGACACACAGAAATGAGAAAAAGAGGTATGCGTGCTTTGACGATCTTTTTTCTTTTTTTACATAAAGTGGATGCCTCCTTTTCTTTCTTTTTTCTTTCGGCTTTTTTTTATTAACATTTTTTTTTCCTTTGGATTGGGGGGTTAAAGGTTGCAATCTTAGACCAGTAATTAATTAGGCTTTTTTCTTTCATATGGAAAATAATCCTTTCAATATTTAAGTGTAGTCCTCTTTTATCATTATAGATTACAAGTAATCAAATTTTTTTTGTTTATTTTGTTATGTTTTCTATTTTTTTCCTTTTGATAGCTTCTCCCATAAAGTTAATTATTATTGTCGGCATCTTAATATTGTGTGCTCACGTAGTAATTCGGTATTATTCTCCTTAAGTAAAGTTTAAAAGTTTAAGTTTATGAATTAAAAATAAAAAATGAGTATTGGATTTGGCTTAGTGACTAAACAAAAGAACATTGTATGCTCCATGAATGAGATAGAGGTTAAATATTAGTATAATAGGAATTAAAATGGCTAGGACTTGACTCTTCAGGATCACTAGGACAACAATAGTCCTTACTATTTTATGTGTGTGGTAACACAACCAAACTGAAGTTATTTTTTTTCTTTTAAAAAATGTGAACAGCTTATATATATTTGCTTGCATGATAATACTAATGGAGCTCTTCGCTTAGCCTTTTCAAAGATTGACTTACGCCCAATAATTGGTCCACAATTCCGTGTAATTTGGGCATGACAAATTCATGCGTGGTAGTTTTTCAAACTTCTCCAAATATCACACTCGATGATGTGATCTTTCCTATCAATTTCACGAAGCAAGCATAAGTTTATTTATTTATGCGTCGGTTTTTTTCATGCAAGTATCTTTCACCATTTTTAAAAAATGTAAAAAATTGGGTTTACTATCTCTCTCGGGGATGTCATCTCAACGATAATCCAATGTCAACCAATTTAGGTGGAATTGAAAATGGAAGTTGAGTGAAATTCTAGATAGAATAAATGAATAGTTGAAAATTACCTGAGCCTAGGTGTTCGAGATATTGCCACGGCGAATGTATTTAGGAGAAGATAATTAAATTACATAAACGAAACATCCTAAAAATCATCATTTGTCGCAAATGTCGGCTCCTGTCTTCTAGAAAATCATCTCTTTTATCCAAAATTTTATGGATTAGATATGGAGATTTATTACTCTAACGAATGCTAACTAACTTTTACCCCAATCTTGAAGTCAACCTTAATTTTGGGATCTTTTTGTCAAAGTTCAATTGGTCAAAATTCAAGTTCAATTTGTCAAAAACTTTTTGCTGGATTCAAGCAATGTGTATAATTAAACCCGTTACTTGTTTTTATTGTTGCTTTGACGAAAAAAAACGAACGTAAGAAAATATATGCAACGGGCACGACTAGTGAAAAACTACTCGTCCCAGTCAGTTGATTGCAGAACTGATTATCTTGGTTATCTTGCAATGGCATCAAATTAATAAAGAAGGAAAGCATTCGACCAATCTCCCCCAACAAGAATGGCCCCCTTAATTTGAATCCCCCCACAAAACCAACATAGCTACTTCACAGCCACAGCTAATGGGTGATGCTTCACTTGTCTCCACACAATAATTCGCTAGCTCGAGGAATATAGGAATCATTCATGAGAGACAAAACCATCCTCCAATCATCCACGTATTGCTTCCAAATTATCTAAAAATGTATAAACATTATTACTAGCTAACTTATTAATTAGCTCATTAAGATCGGACATCCGTACCACAAAATGCAGATGAGAAAATTGAAAAAGTCTTCATAACTCTTTTGTTAACATATAAAATTTCTTAATAACTATAACATTATTTCATTGCATGATACATGCTTACGATCCCAAGCCATTACAATTGTCTGCTCAATTATGGATAGTCTATATATGTAGCCGGAAATAAGACGAAGTATGCATCAGAAAATGAAATATTCCATCATAATTGACGAGCCAAAAGCTATTAACAGAACACACATAATTATAATTCCCTCCAATAGATAAACCATCCATCCACTCCAACGAAAAGACCAACAAACATTTGTGGGGCCAAACAAAATATGCTACGTTCAGAAACAATTTTAAAACATATAATTTTTATATGTATTTGAAATTGAGAAACACTGAATGGTTCATGCCCTTTGATGGATAATATAAAAACATTACTTTATGAATTTTTCATTGGATGGATGATTGTAATAATTGAATATATTTTTGGGAGGAGAGGAATAAAGAGTAGATACCCAAGAATATGCGGGGAGAGAGTGACTCGAATTGTAGTTTTTGGGATGCGAAGGCCGTGCGCCACGTACTTGTTCATTGTCACTTTGCGGGAAAAAATCCCACGCCAGAAAGTGCACAAAAAGTATAACGTGAAGTGGCCCATTTCCCCCCCATTTTAATTTTCCTCCTCTCCCTTTATTTTCTTTTTTACTTGCCTTTAAGTTGTTTGCTATGGGGGGCAGTTCATGGTATCTTCGTACAAGTTAAAGTAGAATCAAATTTTTCTTTTCTTTTTTTCTCTCTTTTGTCTTCAAAGACCTTTCAAACTATGGAAGGATCCATTTGTGTGCAAGTTGTAAAGATGCTGGTCTCTTTTGGTAGACCTTGTAATTGAACAATGTGGGCTGCTTTTTGAACAAAACTACAAATTTTTCCAAGTGCGAGAGGTGGACAGCTAGCTAGCCAGCGGCCATGGTAATTTGATTATTAATTAGTTAGGGTTTCTGTTTGCGCCCAAGATAACAAAATAAACAAGGGGTAATTAAAGGAGATCAAACCGAAACATGTTAATTACTAGGTTAGGTTTTGTTAAGGAAGATACCATGGTTTGGTGGGTAGCTATTGTTACGTCGGTTTTACTTGGATGCATCACCCAAAATAGAAAAGACAGACGGTAGGGAAGGGGTGTTCCTAGCTAGTGTAAGTCTTTAAAAAATTTGTTTTAGAAACAAGATGATGTCTTACTTTTGTCATGGCTGATCGAGTTGCAAATTCTTTCGAGGATCCTAATTCTCAATCAAAGTTGGACAGCAGCTTATAGCCCTTGTTTTTTTTTTATATCGCAACGTCTGTAGCTGTGATTAAGAGGGCATGATAAAATATAAAAGATGCTCCAAAGCCTTCAATTTGGTCAAGAGGCCTCTGAAATTGTTTTTTCGATTCGACCGAAAAAATGTTGCAAGAATGAAAAGTTAGAAATGCGTGTTAATTAAATGACCCTCCCATATGAGTATTACTAGTGTGGTTAGCTATAACCAACTTATGGTGGTCCAACAAGAGATGGATTAGGATCCTCAAAACATCAATTGACACGCTCTAAATAACCGGCCGACCTAGGATAATCTTTACGATTGGACCAAAATCATGTGGCCCAAAAGGTTAAGTTTGAGGTTATTTAGTAACTAATTTGGTGCAGATATGTCCAAGACATCTCCCACTCACTTTTAACGTAGGACTTCAGTCCATCACATTCTCTCATCCTTTAGGCTTCGCGTCCTCACAAGGGGAGTCCAAATCCATATCGGCGCCCTGATCACTAGGTTGTACCAATCATTGTCTCAGTATCAATCTCCTAAGACATGGGTCGCATGGCCCAAGTCCACTCGAAAATAGAGTGAAATCAGCTCTACTACCATTTTGTAGGGCCCCAAATAATTGACCAGCCCAAAATAATCTCCACGGTAGACCAAAGTTATGTAGTCTAAAAGCTCAAAATTTTAGATTATTTACTAACTAATTACTAGGTACATATATGCAATGGCGGAGCTAGATATAATTCTTAGAGGGGGGCCAATATAACATTTTGTGTGTAATAATAAGGATTTATGTGAGAAAATAAAATTTAAGAGGGGCCAAATACATGTTACGTTAAGACCTATATGAAAAATTAAAAGTTCAAGGACCATACAAGAATATTGCAATAAGACTTAGGGGTGAGCAAAACATCGGTACGGTATATACCGTGCCGACTTAGCAATCGGTATGACTTTTCTGAAGGCCCTTTTTCCGACCGCTACTGTGCCTATTTACCCCCTATACCGATCGGCATGATACCGATCAATACCGACGAAGGTACGGTCGGTATCCCACACCGACCGATACCACTAACTTCGTCCCCAAATTTGTTTTCCCAGGGGGATAAAGAAGAGAACTTTTTTGATCAATCGATATCAACCCATCTTTTTAGCCCACATCCATTTCAAAATTCAACACTAAATTACAAAAAATCACTACTGCCATAAACAAAAAATTCTCAAAATCAATCAACAATGGCATACCCAAAAAACACCCCAAAAATTAAACCCAACAACTTACCATAAAGCATGCGCATTATAACAGAAACACTGGAAGGATTAGTAGAGGAGGAGATGGAGAAGAAGATATAACAAAGGATTAAGCGAAGAGATGAAGGGGGTGGAGAGGAGTGAGAATCGAGGAAAGAGGGGGTATGTGGGAAAATGAAAAGAGAGGGTATGTGCAAAAAAAGAAAGAGAGAAATCAAGAGTATGGAGTTGATGATGAGGGAGGACATGAAGAATGGTTGTGGTTGACTCGCTGGGTGGTGGGGTAGAGGGCTGCGGCGGTGGGAAGAAAATAGAGAAGAAAGAGAGAGTGAAGGGTTTTTTAGGTTAGTTATTGATTTTTAATTTTAATGAGTTAGGTTGGGCTGGGTTGATTTTTAAGTTGGAGTAATTTTGGTTGGGCCTAATTGGAATGTGAAGGTTGGGCTGGGTATTTGGGTGTTTGGGCTGTCGGTATCTGCCTGTGCCGAAAACCGAAGGTGCAAACCGATACCGACCGACTTCTTTCACCCATCTATTCGGCTCGGCACAAACCCAGGGTATAGTTCTAAGTTTCCTCAATTTTCGAGCCGATACCGTCAGTATTTAGTCGGTATCGATTCGGTTGATTCAGGTCGGTAAAATTGCTCACCCCCTATTATATAGAAAGTTTAAAAACTCTGGAGGGCCATGGCCCCCCTCAGCCCCCCTGGGCCACCGCCACTGCATATATGTGTAAGACCTCTTTCACTCATTCCTACTTGGGACATCACATCAACCGTCCTTAAATTCTCAAAATATGAGTAGAACATGTACAATTGGTAGAATGTCCACAATAATAGGTTTGATCGAAATCAAGAGAAATTAATCTTGTCTTAACGAGAATTCTCTTCTAATATACATAACAAAAAAAATTGTTTAGATATACTATTACTTAAATGTTTGCTTGTGGAATGGATTCTTGAGAGATCGTGTAGACTTACAAATATACATAATTTCAAAATGATGCTACAGAACAGCAAGCAGCTAGCATTTCGTGTATGAGTTGTTACATGTACAGACTTCAAAAACGCTGTATAGTTTTTCTTCGGGTGGAATTTGGGGCACAAGCTAACTCATTCGACAAATCAAACGATGATGTAATGTAATACCGCGTTTTATGCTGGTTTAATTAAAAAATTACTCTTAGTCATCAAAAGATAAGGATAATTAAGACTTAATTAGTGGCCCAAGCATTCGGAACAAACCAGACCTCATAAGTCATAAGCTACAAGATACGTGCATAAAAAGGGACTAGCAGTATGTGTGGAGGAATATTTATTACTCAAAATGAGGGTATTACATGTACGCTTGCCTAACTGCGTGTATTTAGGAACAATTGGCCCTTGTTTCCTTCCTCCTCCTATTATTGGATTCTAAAGTGTGTTTTTATCACCAAGTCCAATGGTCAACTAATTACTACAGTGATTGCCCACATGCTGGTCTGCAATTCGTTTGTCTGTGCACTCAACTAAAATGTTAAAATTGGCCATTTGGGCGTTCT
Source organism: Turnera subulata (assembly GCA_028386065.3). NCBI lineage: Eukaryota > Viridiplantae > Streptophyta > Magnoliopsida > Malpighiales > Passifloraceae > Turnera > Turnera subulata. The sequence continues at coordinate 23,405 of JAKUCV010005757.1, read as the reverse complement.
CTACTTGGATTTAAAATTTTAAGTCCACAAAATATCCGTAGGCTGGGCCTAAAGTCTGCTGTAAGTACCAAGGCTGGAAGGACATGCAACATCAATAAAAGTGACACATCTATCAAAGGAAACATTGATACTAATAGTAGAATGGTAAAGAGAAAATGGAAAGGTACTTAATTCAAAGGCATTTCTTTTTCTACAATTGACATATAAATAATGCGACAAGTAATCCACTTCATTCCGGAGGGATTTTTTTTCTTTCTTGTGTGTGGCATTCAAAGAGAGAATCGTGCAAACTTGGTTTGATCAGAGAATTTGTCAACCCACATCAAAGTGAAAGACATACCCTTTTGGTCGTAAAGCTATTATAATGACTCCCTTTATAAAATTAAGCAAAAAGTACTTGTTGGCCTAGTCAAGGCATCATTGTTCCACGCCACTAATAAAAAGGGATACAAGGGATCAAGTAAAAGCTTCAAATTCGTTTGCACCACTGAATGTGTGATCTCCATCTCTATACGTGCCATGCAATATACGCAACTTTCCAAGTTCGATAAGCTCAAATTAAATTATATATGTTATTATCGGAGTTTTTATTTTGTGGATGTTTGGTTTAATAAGGAGCTTCCTTAATAATGCAACTTAATTAATGGTCCCCCTGCTAATTAAGGTGATCAATTTGGATGGCTAGTATTTGAAGGTCGGTCCCTAGCTGCATGTTCTAGCTTTAATTAAAGTTGGGTATAATTGGCACTGAACATGGATATATGCAAGTTTACTTATATAATAGGAATTATGAAGCTGGTTGCAACGTGTGGTGATTATTTTCACTTATGTTATTATATAGCTTTACAGCTGTAAGCTATACTTTCTTTTTTTTCTAAAAAAGAAAACCTTAAACTGGTATTGTCCTATACAATCAAATTTTCATTAAAATTTGGAATCTTATCTTTTTTCCCTAAAACCAAATGGTACCCCGTAGTTGTGTGAACCGAGCAAGTGTTCATAATTATGCCAACTGAACCAGAATATTGGTTTGCCTAATATTTCTCTTACAGATATATGCAGCGACAGTACACTGCCCTTTCACTCAAACCCAGTACTATTTTATGATAAGCATTGAACTTTGCAGTTTGCACTTACATCTGTTTCTTCTGCGTTCTAAAATTTCCCACCAAAAAGTTGCTTTGTTTTCTTATTTTTAATTTGGGAATGAAGTTCATGTATCTCTATATATATGACGAAATCAGCTTTTTTTTGTGCATAAATTTGTTTTTACACATAACATGATGTAGGATGATAAACCAGCAGAAAACTTTAAGTTGGGGAAGTACAATCTAAGCTCGAAACGGTCAGAAGTCAAAACTAGTAGCCAATAATATTTCGAACAAGATAAGATAGTTCTTGCTTCCAAGACAAGATTACCTATGTCAAATTCAAATCACAATAAATATAGGGTACTTGTTGACAAGGATATCTTTTTTGATTTTGAGCAATCTTGAAGCTGGGTGAATAAATTTTCTTACCTTCTGCGTTGCCTATTGGACCAGATGGAACAAACTCGAGAGAAGAGTTAAAAAAAGAGTGATGTCGTGCTATTGATCTCTTCCAGAATGTCTGAAATTATTCAACATGTCGGTATCTAATTAAACTGAAGTGCATCTCGATTATGTTATCGATCGAAGCCTACAATCATGGACGGGATGCTTTTTTTTTTTTTTTTGCCGAGGGTTACACTTTACACTTTGAAAATAGCTAGCGATCGAATAGCGATGGGATAGTAATACTGTAATAGTATCTTCTCTGCAATGGGTTTGCTTCTACGGAGTAATAACTTGACTTTGACCATCTCTAATCAGCAATTCCTACAGAATGCATGAAAATTCCATAATAATTGATTAATTTCAGTTAAGAATTCATTAGTAGGCATTTGATACGAATCTGTTTTCCACTCTTTCTTATAATTGGTGCATATGTTTTTGGCGTCAAATATCGATGCATGAGTTTCGTCCACGCAACCGCTCTGCCTCCTAAGATAAGCCATGTCATAAAAATTGACGACCAAAAGGTATAAACAGTGGCTGAACAGTGGAAATTATGTCAATGCTTCTTGTATTAAAATAAAAAGAATCATGTCACCGCTGACTGTATAGTTATCAAGTTTATCGGGCAAGGATAAATTGATTATAGACGATGCGGGAAGGACAGATAATGCTTCATCAAATTAATTAACAAACTAATCAGTACATGATACCATGATAGTAATTTTAATTAATGTGTTAGTAAGTAACTAGCCACATTAACAAGAATAACCTACTTTTGCACTGGCCATATCTGTAACTTGCCGTGACTAAGAAAAAAACCCTACTTTTGTTGTGTGTATATTCCATATTGATGTCCTCTGGTTTGGACTTTGGAGTTAACAACAACTGTACAAAATAGTTATTTACAAATAGAAATGTTCTTGTTATTTGTTTTGAGCGACCAAAGGGTTGCTTGTAGATTGCAGCATAAGAGAAGGATTTCGCTCATATGAAAGCACAATAAACGAGCGCAATAGACTTTTTAATTAACAAGAATATATATGCGAACAACGCAAGCAAGCCTCTTTTCTCTTGTGAAGTCTACCTTTTCCTAACTAATGGAGCTTTCAAGCTTTTTACGCATTCCATAAATGGTGATAGATAGGCGTCATTGCCTAGAATGCCACCAATAAGTGATCCAAAGAAAGAGATCCGAACTTAGGTCTTGAATTGATTGTTCTGCGTGACATGATCAGTGACATTATAATCACGATGATTAGTGTTTAAAATATGATATCCCCCAAAACAACTTTCTTAACTTGCTGATTATTAGCTAATGGTGCTGCTAGAGCTCATCTTTCGGTGCATTTGAATAGGTGTAGTCGGCAGTTCCAAAACAAAATAGGGCTTAAAGCTAAGATGAGTAACCCCAGTTTTCCACCCATGTTTGATTGAGGGTGCAGATGATGACTATATAAATAAATTACAATATGCAAGTAGTATGCTTTTACCACAATAACTAGAAAAAAAAAAAAAAAACGATGTACAACAATCAACAAAAGCTAGCCTCGTTTTCATTTGTGGGCTCACCACTTCATGCAAGATCACGAACACATGTGGGCTCATGAATTCATGACCCTAAAAGATAAACTTCTGCTAGAAGGCCCACATGTTTCCGGGCCTAGTTACTTTTTTTCCTTTTCGAACTTTAAATGACTCACTGCTCTATAAATGATGATGCGAGGAGTACTATAACTCGTACTTACTTCCAGTTCCTTTGAAGCTCCTAGTTTCTTGATTTTATGATACTTTTTTTGCTTAATAAAATCCAGAGATCCTTTGTTGTTGAGTGACCATTTTCTATTGCTAGCTGGACCAAAATTTAAATGCAACGTTTTCCCTGGTGCGTGTCCGTGCACTTATCATATTACTACAAATTCATAGGCTTTTTTTTCCTCTCTATATATATAGATCATTTGATTGTGTTTTTTCATTACCAATCTGTACTGATGTGTCAATCAATTATGTTTCATCCCTTAATCAATCATAAAAGCTTCAATTGGAGCAAATGGAGGATTTAGTTTAGTGGGTAGGCTTCCTCCTGTACTTAAACCTTTATTAATGCTTGTAAACATATCAGCAATCAGCATCTATTTCTGACTGAAATGGTTCATAAATTAGTAATGAAATTGACATTTCTTTTCCATAAGAATAAGAAAAAGAGAACATAAATTATAGTATTATGAACGAACAAAATTGGATAGCAGTAGAAGGAGTGGGGCAGGTCATTAATTGGGTAGCATGGGATGACGCATGAGAGTCATGATGACTATACATTTAATGGATGGATGGTGCAGTCAGGGATGCCCTTTAAAGACCCGAACGGACTTCTGCTATCTGCCATCAAATTTGGCAATCGATACAGCCAAGGCAAACATTCACTGGACCAGGTAGGCATTAAGACTCCCTCCTCAAATACTTACAGCCCCATTTTTTACCGTATCAATGAAAAAACGAAAAGTAGTACTAAATAAAATTGGGTGTTTTCTTTTTCTCCACGACGTCCACAAGAGCAAGGGGTCCATGAGGAAGAAGAAGAGAGCCATATTCAAACAGGCCATTTAATAAGAGGCCCACCTGAGATTGACCTTACAATGCAGGCTCCCTTTCTCTTTCTGGGACAGCAGTGACTAATTATTACATACGACATGGGAATTAGGGCTTTGGACTTACTCTTTGTATGATTTAGGGAAAATTTCAGAGAGGGACAAATGGAACAGTCAATAAAAGTGGGACTTGTATAAAAGGTCCTTTTGTAGCTATAAAACTCCTAGGGCTTTGTTTATGATACTTCTCTTTCCTTCTGAATCAGCAGCAATGGTAAGAGATACTATACTACTAATAATAATTATATGGATTTTTTTGGGTAAGATTAGAGAGTAGAGCTTTGCATGATCGGGAAATGTGCGTAGTCCATATAGAGCCATCGTCCGCGGTGGTCAAAGGTACCATTTCCATGTATTAGTACTTGCTTAATATTTTTTTTTAAATTTTTGATGGGTACTGTCTACTACTGAATCCTACTCTAAATTTCGAAATCAGTGTAAACTGTAATGTGTTGGTCAAATAACAAAAAATCAGTGTCCAGTCCAGTGAGTTTAAGTCCTCCTGGCCCGAGTTCAAGAAAAAACATTTATAATCCCTTTCTGCTTTTCAGGTTTCTCCATTAAGAGGTCCAGTCATTTTCTGTATCTTTCTGCTCAAGTTTGTTTAGTATTTGTACATATTACTCGTCGTAATAAGGAGAGCAGGATTGGAAGATAAGATTCGTGAAGCACCATCCAATTTTCATAAACCATGCAAGTTGGAATCATAAAATTAAAAGTCCTGTAGAGCCTTTTTGTCCAATCTATTAGGTGAACTAATATAATCTCCAAGCTTTCAGCTTTGTGGGTGGTTGAAAGAGAACTTTTGCCCAACTAATCCTGTAACCAAATGAGTATCTACAATTGGTGAGTTTAATTGATTCCAATATTGTGCACCTTGAATGACTAGCAAAACAGACAAGAGCCCGCATGTCTTTTTTGGTAGAACAAGAGCCTGCATGTTCATCTCTGTTGAAATGGAGGATGTCCATTTCCTATTAAAAGATATATACTTGGAGTAAGTAAGACTCATATATACCCATTACTCCCTCTGTTCTATAATATAAGACGTTTTACACTTTAAAACATAAGACGTAGTTAGATTTTCAAGAAGCATTAAATTCATTTATTCCATATCTATCCTTTATTTATTTTATATCTACTTTTTATTTATCAAATTTAAGGTTAAGTTGATAATTTGAGTAATAATAATTAATAACATTAAGTGTATTTAATAAGTTCCTTAAGAGGTGTGCAAACAGGTAAAACGTCTTATATTATGGAACAGAGGGAGTACTTGATTGAATGGAATGAACTTTTGATGCATCTCTTATGCATTCACTATTGTATTGAATGGAATAATATTATAATTTCAAATTTGAAATCCAAAGCTTAATCTAACCTGTTCTGTGAAACTTTAGCAAAAATTAGTACATATGTCGATCGACCTAGCCAGGTACTGTACTGATTGTTATGTTGTTAAATTAAAGTCGTAATTAACCGGGATATGTCAAGAGGAATAGTCCCTCTTTTATTGCAATGGGTTTGTTGAAGTCTACAGAAGTAGTTAGTTGACTTAAGTCAAAGTTGAAAGGTGTAATGCTACTTTCAACTGCCAAACTTAGTAGCTAGTACTTGCAAAACTGGGGACTGAAATAAGGAACGGCCATGAAAGAAAGAAAGATGCACTTAAAGTTACCAGAAAAAAGCATTTAGGGCATCTTCTTCGTCTAGTTCCCTACTGTATCATAACTATTATTTTTAACCCTACATCTTTGCGACCAACAAGTAGTCATTACTCATTATGTTAGATTGATGAGGCCTGGACCCTTTGCAGGGGACCACTGAGCGAAATGTCATGATGATGGAGCTGTGCATAATCACAAAATCATGTCTGTCTTGCGTAAATTAATCTTTACCGTACTTGAAAATTGAATCTCACAATAAGATCACTTTGTATAAGTTGCTCACATATGGTACATTAATAGGCGAAGATGCAGTGACTGAAGTAGACTTTCTAGATGATTGTCCATATATATAGTTTTTTTTATCTTTGGGAACGCACAGCTTTTTATCTTGTTGAATTCATAGGGTTAATACTGGACAAATTGACATGGTAATTTTTTTTATAGGCACAGTGAGTGTACGTATGTGTAGTCTGTAGATGAATTGTTTACAAACTTTGATGTATATGGTTGCTCGAGGGAGGAAAAGAAGAAGGAAGATTGCATGTATGTGGTGTCACTCTCTTAGCTACAAATTTGCTCATTTATTCCATCGTGTACGCAGTGAACTTTGAAGTATAGTCAAACAAGTACATACCATCAACAAATTTGCCATGCCCCAACAATGGATACTTTGCTATCGGATCCCAAGAGAATAAGTTAATTCCTTTCATCTATCCTGTCCCTTCGTCTGTGGAAAATGACACATCAACCTATCTGTTTTTGCAAACAACCAATTACAGCCTCAGCCTTTATTTCATGCTGATAGCACATTGTGTGCATAAATAGAACCACCACCTTCCTCATCTTTCATGCGCCACACCTTCAACCCAAAAGGTCAAAGCCTAAAGCGCCATGTCTCCCCTCTTTAACCCTTGGTCTCGCCAAGTCTGTTTTCTTTTTGTGGTACTAGGCTACTGGTGTTTGCTGTTGCAGTTGATCTTGGTCTAGGCCAGGGTAAAATGACGATGCTGCAGTGACCATGGCGATATCTCTCCTGAGCTTATTCTTCTTATATCCCTCTCCCTTTTGTTTTGACTCCACAGAAGCGGCTCAAGTTTTCTTGACCTTGCAAGTCCAAAAATGCTGTGTTGGCCGCTATTTTTCATCCTTCAGGAAGCTCCAAGAGCAAGAATTTTTTTTATGGAGTTGTGAACTTCTTTTTTCCTCTACCTTCATCCTTGCTGTCTAGTTAGTATGAGTGCAATTACATATTCCTTGGTTGTACTTAATTTTTTGTTTCTTTTTCCCTAAAAGTTAAAAGTTAATCTAGGGAGGTGTATGGAATTAGAAATTCAGTTCTATACTCATAATTTAGGTCTTATAAATTAGTTAGTCATGTACTTATCAAATAATATTACGTACATTTTGTTTTGAAAGTTTGAGCTTCTTCTTTCATTCTTCCCTTAATATTTGTTATGTGCCTGCGGTTTTGTGAGAGGGTGGCCCATGTATCAATGAGCTACTGCTAACTTTTGATAGGAAGTAGATATTGGATGGATCTGTAGTGGTGAGGAGTTGCGACACCGAATTCAGCTGTATGTGTTTTAGTAGCTCAAGTGGAGTACTCGTCGACCGTCAGATCTATCCTTAAAGGGGAAAAAGAAAGAGAAAGAATATACACGCCCTCTATATGTTTCTTTTTTTAACATGGGCACTCTATATGTTTCAGTTCAATTTAGGGTTGTGGAATGTGACTGCTAATGGCCTGGGGTTATGAAAGAAATTATGCATCAGACGGTGTGCCCATGCCAAAGCCGAAAGGTTCAGCTTTTATTCGCGTCTTTTAGGGAGGTGTGACTCTGTATAGTGTATACAGACAGAGTACATGGAAATCAAATCTTCAGAGCTTATTATCTGTCCAGCGGAATGATTTAATTACCCCCCTTTCATTAATTTGCCCTAGCCCGATTGCTAAATCGATGCGGTTGCAAGTCTCTCCCATTTGATTCCTGACCGCAGCCATTTTGAAAAATTGCAAATGCTAAGGAGACGAAACCACTGGCTTTGGAATGTAGAGTTTCAACAATTAGCAATTTAGCATGCATTTTTAGCAAGACACCTTTTCCTCAGCGTCGCCCACTCTCACTGCATCATTCTTACCTTTCATACCACCAAGGTACAGAAGATACAACCTTTATCCTAGCCCGATCCGATCCGAGTTGCATGTCGCAAGAAATTGACACATAGGAGAAGCATCTTATTCAGGTCACGACAAAAGAAACAAGCATCATATTCAGGTTTATATGTCCTGAAACGTAAAAGTACACGAGCAGAATTACGGTTTAATAAAGTAGAAACCCTGTATTTTAATTGTCCCTAAATGGGTAAAATAATCACTTAAACCCGAGTTGTGGTGATCAATTACACGGATCAGCACGAGGACTAGAGCATTAAATTCCAAATTCTTCGTGGGAGTGAAGCAATTATGGTTCTTACTGTTTCATGCTCGTTTCACACGAAGGAAGCAGGAGAGAAGCAAAAGCCTTGCAAATGGTGAAATTCATTAATCAATATCTAAGAAACTACACTTTGTGAAAGCTTTTGAACATTTATGCATCGAAACCACGACCCATATCCGGGGTCCAATGCCACCTTCCAATGATATACACAAGACAAATAATTGACAACCGACACTATCATACACTTTGCACCAGGACCTGTTTCTTATACTAGCATTCAGTTCATTTTCTTTTTCTTCTTCTTTTGATGATATTTGCTCAGGCAGCAAGAACTAATACTTTAATTGTACCCTGACTATTTGCAGTTAACATCGTCGGACTATCACTCTTCCAGCAGACAGCACTGATGAAGTAAGACCCGGCATCTTCATCCGCATCATCCATTTCAGGTGAACCAAACCTATGCCACGTAACAGGCTTGGAGATTTCCTGCCATGTAAAACCAAATACTTACATATGATTGCACCTTGAAAGACGAAAATCTACTGAGGTTGAAGATTCATATATAGCTAACCTTATGATACACAAAAACTTCATTTGTTTCACTTCCACATGCAATGTATTCGCTATTCACAGAAAGACCAACAAAGTTCTTCTCATTTGTGTGGCCTCTAAAGGTCCGAACCTGAAAGCATCAATCAGCGAGTCAAATTGATGAGCAAAACGCAAAAAAAAAAAAAAACATGATTTAAATGCCAGACAGAAAAACAGATTAAGATTTTTACAGTCAGTCTCAAACATTACAAATTTTGTTCCCTAATATTCTCTCAGTTATCTAAGATTGTTCTTAGCAACAACATCTTATCCAAGATTCTTCTGCTGGTCAAGGAAGGATAATAAACTTGATGAATTTGCAAATCTTCAAAAATGGGCAGTCATTTCATGTCTACAAGAAATGACAACTATTCTCAAAATCAAATTCAGACACAACTTTGAACTTGTAACACAGATCCTCAGAGACAGTGAAAAAACAAAAAACGAGAGAGCATCTACTTTATTACACCATTGTATAACTTACCGGCATATTCTCCTTTACATCCCACAATCGCAAGGTGCTGTCTGTAGACGCTGAAGCAAGCTCGTTGTTGGACAAGAATTTTACGTATGAAACAGCTTTTCTGTGACCACTGAAGACGTGTAGTGGCTGGCTGATGTTTCTTAAATCATAGTAATGAATGTGGTGATCTGCCGAACCAACCTGCAGAAGGCAGACAAATGCATACTTTAAGGGTATATACATGGCTTATATCAGGAACATGCACAAGCCATCGGATGATGCTACATGTTTTTGAAATTAAGTGAAAGAGAAGGTGCATAACATGGAAAGAAATATCAGCTCATGTCCAAGGCATTGGATACTGCTGCAAGCTTTTGAAATTAAGAAATGAAAGAGAAAGTGCATAACACCTGAACCACTCTGGATTTTTGGTTTAGGTTTTTTTGAAAATGATTTGTCTCCGTCAATAACACCTTAAGCCTATGATTCTTCCTCTTTGAATATCAAGGTAAGAATGTGTTTCTTCTAACAGGCAAGAATTTCACCTAAGACTACTCCAAACCCCAGGAATACTGTATATGCTTCGGCCGAGGAGCCAAATTTGGATTTCAAGGGAAGGAAACATTTAAGCACGAGAAATGCATGCTTGTTGATAGTGTTTGAGTGCTCCAGATAAGACTATAACTATGAATATATAGAATCGGGGCGAGGCTCAGCTTTCCATGAAAATGGACAAGCACTGAACAAGCTCCATTAAAGCATACCGCAACATAATTGCTAGATCCAGGATTATACTTGACACAGCAAATATTTGCTTTCATGTCGATGTTAAGAACACTGGCTTCCTGATTTGTGCACCAAACTTTGACCTGATATACAAAAGAGCAGAGTCGCAAAATATATTTAGTCATTTGAAAATGTAACACTCCTCTACTATCATAGAGGTGGAAAGGAGATTCATCGCAATCAAAGCATTGACTTGAGTTCCTATCATGCCATAGATCTACAGAAACACAAATTCTTTTCAATAACAAATTATAGTCCCCATAAGATATGAGTTTTGAATGCATTATAATGACATTACTGAAGTAGACACCATCATACAGCTACTTCTTACAAGCAACTTCTTACAAACATTAATATGAACAATATGGAAAAGATGCACGTAAGTGCTCAAAGGTGTTGATACAGTGCAGAACCACCTGCATGTCTGGTTCAAACATGAACACAAACTGTCATAAATATTTTGGCTCATGCTCATAATATTGACAAAACTCAAACTTCATATTTTTTTTCCCGCTGGAAAAAAGAAAAGAAAAAAGAGCTACCCTACTGATTATGACTTCAATGCAGAAAGCAAAGTTATCAAAGCAATGGCAATTTATAGAATAGTACTTGTGTAATATGTATTGCTTGATTGAGGTTGATCTATTCATCCTTGTGTTATGAGTTTCGGTTGCTCATCGTAAGCAGTTATTCAAACAGACAAAGAAGACAAGGCTCTTTATATAACAAGAATTTTTTAGCATTTTACCATACCTTACAGTCATCGCTACCAGATACAAGCATTGATGGCTCAGTACGAGAAAAATCAACACTCCATGCACGCTTTTCATGTTCTTCGTATTCCATAACAATCTGCAACAGGGATTGTACTTGCTGTATGAGAAACTAATGGTATTGGCATCTAAGTCAAATAATAAATATTATACCCAGAATACTTGGACCAGTACCTGCCTTGTCGTTACATCCCAAACAGTTACTATTCCCTCGTAATCACTACTAGCTATATGATTCTTTGCAAATTTATTCCAACTCAAGCAGCTAAGTTTAGAACGAGTTGACATCTCCACAACAGGGCAATGCACATCTGCAGGTTCATTAACAACCTGCATATCAACAGCATAGACACAGATAAATAAACCATTTAAAAGACAAAAATAGTTAACAGAAGGACAAGATATGAAGAAAAGTCTACGAAGTGAAATTTGGTGTCGCCTATGTGGTTAATTAACCATAGCCACCAATGCAGGCACCACATGGAACATAAATGCATGATGCAACACATAATAGACGGCTGCACTTGCAATTATTTTGCAGAACCATCTTGATGTTTTCAAACAAAGTGGAAGAAAAGGCAAGGACAGAAGTGCAATTATTCTACAGAAGCACCAAGTTGATGATTTTAAACAAACAAGTGGAAGAACAGGCAAGGATGGAAGTCCTCCATCTAACACTTGAAATAATATTTCTAATATAAATTACCTCCGACAATTTTTCTCATTGATGATCACGATTGAACAGATATCTCATTATAGAACCGTGAAATATATCATCCAACAGGAGGATTAAGTTCTATTGGATGTTTCAGGTTCAATATTTCACAAGGATTCTCACTCCAACGACCAAATAATAATAATAATAATAATAATAATAATAATAATAATAAAGCAAAAGGCAAGCTGAAACCCAGATCTCACCGTTGAGAAGTCAAAAACTTTGATTCGCCGAGAAACTCCAGCAGTAGCAAATAATTCATCATCACGATCAAATTCTATGCTGCACTCCAAAATTTCCAATTTTCAGTCTAAGTACATTTGACTTGTGGAAAGAAGGTAATCAAGGTCGGGCATATTTTTCTATTAGCCAATTCATCATTGATTCATTAGAGAAACTAGCTAAACCAGCCACACAGAATCACCAGAAAAACAGCTGGACAAGGGGGAGCATAGCACCATCCATTTGATGGATGAAATGAAGATTGTTTTACCTTTAACCATCACTCGAAGCTATCAGTATTGTGGACTACAGTTTTGAAACAAGATTGAAAAGTCAAGTGGTTTTCCTTGAGACAAAAAAACATCTACACTTCTTCAGAGCATATAAATAGAATTAGCAATAGCTCCAGACAAACCTTCAGTTTTTTGACAGGTTCTACAATTTTGACCTTGGAATATTCTATGGCAAAACAAAGCATAATCCATGCAGTCAACTAACCTTGATACTATATTGGCTACCAATGATTTAAACATAATAGCTCTGTAGTCCCTACAAGTATTTACTTTTCAGATATTATAAGGGAAGTGTTTGGTGTTCTTATGCTAGGTCAGCGGATGCTCCATCCTCCTAAATCATTTCTTGATGGAATTCACTCTTCACAGAAATTCCTTTAAGTGACAGATGGAAAAATAGATAGGAAGGAAGAATAAATTTTTCAACAGCCAAAAGGAAACAAATGAGCTAGTTCCTCTCAGAAAATATTATGACATATGTAACCAGAACTACATATAAAATGAAATATCTACAACGCTCTTAAGATAACAAGTAAATACCAAATCTGAGAAGTATCTACTGCCTCATGGAAAGATTGGCTCCTAAACATGAATTATGAAATTTCCAATGAAAGGAACGAAAGAACCAGCAGCAAATCAGGCTACAGTAGATGAGGCTGGTTTGATGTAGATTACAAATGGTGTTTGAATCGTATGAGTCAATCGATAATGATTGCTATTAGTTTTAGTTCTCCAGATGGCCACTATCATACATTAGGAAAATTAAAATATGGAGACAAAAGTAACAAGATTACCATACCTGTGCATGAACTCGCTTTTTCCTCACCACAGACAGTCCTGACTGATTATACTGTAAGTCAGACCCAGATAAACTATCCTTTCTCTGGATCCCATGAGAACTTGTTTGAGCCTTCCCATCAATTTTCTTGACAGGAAGGCTCCCAGCAGTCATGCCCCCTCTTCCACTGAGAGAACTACTAATGACACCACTATGGCTCTTATCGATTGTTGAAGGCCATGGTTTTCTAGCATTAAAATCATCTCCAAGCATCCGCAGCTTCATAGAGTATCTATCTCTAGCGTGATATAAATCAATCCTGTGTTTCTCTACAGCATCTATGTCCTCTTTGATGTACTGAAGATCAGTACGTACCTGCAAAAGTAAGAATTCCGCATCAATATGATCATAAGTTAAAACAACTGCTCCCATTAACATGTGGATGCAAATCTAAAACTAAAGCAACTTAACAACATGAACTTGAAAAATGCCAGCTGCAACGGCTAATATCAGCACATATAGGAAGTAGAAAGAGAGCAAATATTTAGCAGCAAACCTCATTCAATTCATCAACTTTTTGCTTCCGTAAATAATGCAAAAAGTCTAATAATATTTGCATATTTCTCTCTGCCTCTTCCTGCTCCATTTTTCTCTTCCTCTCCGCAAGTAGTGACATGAGGGCGTCCAGCTCCTTAATTGAAACTTCACAACCCTGGCTAATGATCACAAGAGCATGTCACATTTAAAGTGTCAAGAGGAATAAGAAAAAAAAAAATCTCAAGGATAAGCAAAACATGACTTATTTCATTTGTTGCTTCCCTAGAAAAGAATCTATTGGAAATAGGAGAGTAACACAGCTGAAACTGATGGGAAAATTTGGTGGAAGGCCCTTACAAAAATTCTGGAAATTTTCCAGAAAACTCCAGAACAATCAAGAACACCTAGAACATTTGATGAAAAATTATGATTCTGACTCAAAAGGGTTGTTGTATTTGTGAACAAACAACCTTGATTACTCTCAAAGAACACTCAGAAAAGAAAAGAATTGCTGTTCAACAAGTCTCTCAAAGAATCTCAAAAACTGTATGAAGAACACCAAGAGCATTCAAGCAGAAATTTCAGAAATTTAATCTATGAACAAGGCACAAAGAACATACACTTTGCAATATAAACACGCTCAAGAATGAGAAAACTGATTGGATTATTTGTTCCAATTCCAATTGGACTCAGGTTTTCCAATACTTCAACAAGGAAATGAGCAGCATACTTATAGCTCACAAAAGTGTAGTCTAACAACAAAGCATCTACATAAGACTACTTAATTAGGCTTTGGCATGCCGGGACATAATAAATTAAGCATGCTAACTCTTCATTTTCCCCCAAAGCTTATCAGCTAACTACTTTAAATTACAGTAAAAATATAGCATTAAAGACACAATCGATAGTGCATTAAAGGCACAACATGCTGAAAAAACAACTCGCACACTTTCCTCTTTTCCAGAAAAGACAGCTCATTAAATCTTCAATATTCAAGACAACTGATCAACTTTAACAGAATCTAAAGTATGCGAGTCATTGACAGAAATGAAGAACAACCACCTTCATACGATTATTTTGGCATTTGAATGTAAAATTTCCAGGCTTCATCAACAAAATGGTTGGTGAACATGTCTTTCAACCACTACTTGTGCTCTAGTACATCCTAAGAGAACGCACCTCAAGGTTAACAAGCACATTTTCATTGCACAAGTACATGACACACTTTGTAATCAAGCAAGGAACGGCATCAGAATACAAATTCAACAGCTCATCGTTAACTTACAAAATTGTTAAACAAAAACAAGAAGAACAAGTAGGGTTGTTTAGTTCACAGAATCTATTCTATTGCCCGCCTCTCTAATCACGAGAACAAACGAGCATATGCCTACTCAACAATTCGATTAACTGACCTGTAGTAGAGCCTGGCGGAAATGTTCCACAGGAGAAGCATTCTTCGAAACTTGACGAGCAGAAGCCTTCTTCAATAGCTACAAATACGTAGTTACACAGAAACCGCACACAAGTACAACAGTAAGCTGCAATTCCACGCCACATCATTTCCAAAACAAAAAAAGAAAAAGAAAAAAAATCCACTCCCGAAATTCCAACGAAAAAAAGAAAAAGAAAAATCGAAGCCGAAGAGGCCGAAACTAACCTTCTGGAGTAAGAAATTAGGGAAGAGCTGATTAGAAGTGAGGTAATGAGCGCAGCAAGGGCAGTCACTCTTGTTACGGAGGTGAGTGATGATGCACATGTAACAGAAGCTGTGCCCACACGCCGTCAGGAAAGCGTCCTTGATGATCTGCATGCAAATCGGGCACAGGAAGTCCTTGTCCGGCTCTTCGGATACTCCCGCTCCCGCCGCCGCAGAGTTCTCTTCTCCTGCTGCTGCTGCGGCGGCGGCGGCGGCGGAGGTGGATGGATGCTCCGGCGAAGCTGCGGCCGCTGAAGAGGAAGGCCACGGCTCGGGCTTAACGGCCGGGACTATGGCCCCGCCGGTGGAGACCTCTTCCATGTGCGGATGGCTTGTGGTGGCGGGGAAAGAAAACGGTTTCGCGTTGGTGTTTGGTGAGCTGGGGCGGTGTGGTGTGTGAATGTGGAGTGGGATCGCATTGGGGGATTGTGGGGGGTGGAAGGAGGGAGAAGAGAGGAGACGAGAGGAGGGTGGTGGGGTCCACTGTGGGGATTGTGAGGGGGAGGATGGTACACGTGATACCTTGGCACATCAGCGGCTCAGTACCTTGCTTGTTTTCGGTTTTCGACGTGTTCTTTTATTCATTTCCTGATATGGTAATTAATTTTTTGGCTTAAAGGCTCTGTTTGGGAAGCACTTAGAAATTTTGACTGTACTCATTTTGGATTTAACAAAATCAGGAATATAATATTTCGTAATATAATATAGTAAATACAATAGTATAGAATTATATACACATGTCGACAATAGTATATGTATTTATGAGATAAGATGGTAACCACGATTAGTTTTCGAAGTTTCCAAATGCTTCTAAAATGCTCTTAACACAGCATTATTTGTTAAGCAAGTGAATTTCCTCCACATAATTGAGGCCCATTGCTTAAATATTTTAAAAAACAAACAAAAAAAAATGATAGAGCACCGAAAGCAAGCATTATTCAAACTGGGAGTATGGCACTCAATTATAGGGGTGATACCGTACCGAAAACTGAATCGGTATGCCCTTACCGCTAGGGGTGTCATACCGACATATTACCGATAGCACCATACCGACCAACCGAATCAACCGTACCGTGAAATTACCGACGGTTTCGGTCGGTAACCGTGCCGACTGAAATTATTTTCCCACAATCAATTTATATTTCGTCGACACTCCCACAAATCACAACCAATTCACTCTCTCTCTCCTATAATCCTCCACAATCAATTCTGATGAAATCAATTCGATTTCACCATCACTCCATAATCAATTCGAATCCCCTCTCTCTCACCCGAAAACACCACCCACCTCACTCCCATCTCTTCTTTCCATCTTCTCTTCCTCCTCTCTTCCTCCAACCTGTCACCACCGTCATTCGAAGCCGCCACTGCCAAAGCCACCGCCACCGCCGTTGATGCATCTCTGCCTCGCTCCGTCACCGCCACCTCAATCTTCCTCACCATCACTCGAAGCTGCCACTGCCAAAGGCACCGCCCACCGCCGTTGATGCCTCTCTGCTTCGCTCCGTCACCGCCACCTCAATCTTCCCCTTCCCTCCAACTCCTCCCGTCTCGCCCTCAAATCCACCACTGCGAGCAGCCCACAAATCCACCACCGCGAGCAACCGTCGTCCATGGATCGTGCCGCTCCCAGTCCTCTGCAACTCGCGTCCTCTGCAACCCGCCGTCAGTTCGCACTGCCCTTTCAACTGGTCATCGCCGAGTGGTGAGCCGACCGAACCTCTCCCTTCTTTCTGTCTTCTCTTGCGTTTCTTGAATAAAATTCGTTGATTTGTTGATGATGGTGGTTTGTGTGGTGGTCTGATTTACGTTTCTTGCCGACCGAGTGGTGGTCTGATTTGTGTTGGTCTGTGTGGAGCCGTGGATTTTGTTGAGGGTGGAAGACTGGAAGTTAGGGGTGGAAGTGGGCTGTCGTCGGTTTGGCACGGGACGGTATGCCGACGGTATGTAGGAAGAATCCTGCCCATTTTTTGACTCATAGATCGGTCGGTAATTTACCGATATGTCGGTAGGACCAATTGGAAATTTCGAACCGCTACCGACCGATACCGATCAGTTCAGCACGGTACGGTCGGTTCGAAAAAATTTGCTCACCCCTACTCAATTATGCACCGTGTTTCATTGCAGCAGAGGTTAAAAAAAATTAGGCACAAAAATGCAGCTCCTAATGTTTGTTTGTTCTACTCAAAGTTTAGTTTATTGGCTTGCTTTGTGGGAACAATCTAGATATTAGTTTTATCACTGAGCTCAAGGTATCTTTATCATGTGGCATGCTTCTCTAAGCAAGTGTTTAAGCCCAACCGCATCTAAAACAAAATTAGGCTCATGGTGGTGCTGTTGCCGTTGCCATCTACCATAGCCACTGACGTCAAAAACAACACCAAAAGGAGTTTGGGATCCAGCCTAAGGCTGCGTTTGGAACATGGGACTTGACAGTCCAAGTCTATATGGACATGGACTGGACTAGCCTGGACTGGACTGGGCTAGTCCAGACTACGTTTGGTTGTGTGGACTGTACATTGTGGACTTAAGGCTAGTCCAGAGAAATGATGTTTGGTTGTACGTAGATTGGACTTGGACTAAATGGCAGAAATGACCTGAATACCCTGAATGGAAAATTTGAAAACCTACATCATAATTTCCATATTATTTTTCTTTTTGGTGATAATTTCCATATTATTTTGATAAACACATCTACACTATATGTTTTTTTAATAATTTCCATATTATTTTGATAAACACATCTACACTATATGTTTTTTTTTAATATTCCCCTATTGCACTATAGTTAGAAATGAAAATTAAGAAAGTTATTAAGAAAATTACACAGAAAGTTACCCATAGAGTTTAGTCCAATTTTCAATATTCCATGTTTGTCCAATCCAAACATTTTACTGCCAATCCTCGTTAAATTCTTATCCTCATTAAGAAAGTTATTATAAAGTAAATATAACTACTTAGCAACATTGGAGCTTTTTTTAAAAAAATAAGGATAATGGAATTTCATTACGGGGTAAAGATGAGAATATTTCAAAAAAGAACAACAGGTTCCTAGAAAAAAAGAAAGAACAACAGAGAAGTATGATTAAAGAGAAGTGGTAAATGTTACAGGTGAGTAATTTCCTGATAAACTCGTCAAATATAAGTTTCATTCAAACGAAGAAGGGAAACAATACCCTCTGCTACAAGACCAAGAACAACTAAATCATGATTCCTGACCCATAAGGGTGAAAAATGAGGTGCCTGAAAATGGAACTCCTATTCACAATTTGTACCAATGCACCTCCAATGTGGGCTGAATACTGAGCTTCTTGATAAGTCTTTGCATCCAGTAGATTAACAGCTTCACCAAAGTAATCCTTGATAGCTAATCTGTAATCTCCTTCACAGTAATCTAGTGCTTGCTTCATCTGATCATGAGCTGAATACTGAGCCTGGAACTTTGGGATTTAGCCTAGAGTGTCCGTGGCATTGGCTATACAAAGATCAAGAATGATATAAGCAAGTTCTTTCACATCACTTCCATTAGCGGCACGAGGGTCTGATCCTAGAATGGCCACACATTCTTCATATCCAACTATCATACCACAATAAAACTAAGCTTTAATAGTTTATAAGCATGTCATGCTAAGATCATCAAGAAGATAAATAACAGTCAAGCTGACTTCAATTCCGGTAACTGAAACTACCGAATGATCCAACTTGAAGGACTACTGCCTCCATGAAAGAAAACTCATCAACTCATTCCTTTTCTTAACTTGACAGCAAACAATTGATTTGGAATGAGATTAAAGCATGATGAGTGTGTGATAACTGAGAGCCAGCAAAGTAGAACTGCTCTGACAAATACAATACACCCTTGCTACTAGCAAACCAGAAACGGTACACAATGGAATGGGATGGTTCTTCAAACGAAACAATAAAATCATACATCTTATAATGAAATTCAACAGCATCGATAATGAGAAGCACATGTCCATTCACCAACAACTATTAAAATTAACTCAAACGCAAACAATAGACCACCACAAATGTTGTACTCTAACCAGAAGTCAAATTGTAATTGAATTATAGACAACAACACAATCATACCGAGCTACTAGTGTCTCCCTTTGTAGAGCTCTCTTGCCAAGCCTTTTACCCTGTTTAAATAATCAAAAGAACCGTCGTTAGGTGTTAAACATAATCAAAAAGAAAGAGGGTTAACACTGATTCGACAAATTAAAGTCACATTAAAGTCACATTAAGGGTTAATTGGCATTTGAAGAGTTAGGGTTTGGAAAGATTAATTTGGGGATTTTATAAAATTGAGCAAGATGTTTCTGTTAGATCGGTGGAGGCCAGAAGAATTACAAGAAAGGGGAGGTCGGGGGAGGACGGGAGAAGAAGAAGAAGGGGGAGGGCGGTGGCGGTCAGCGGTGGCAGGATAACTGTGTGAAGGTCGCGAGCGTGAGAGGGGCAGTCGCGAACAGAGGGGGAAGGGAAGAGAGAACAGAAAGTAGGGAGAAGGAAAAGAAATTCGACAATAGAGAATAGAGTAGAGGGTGGGAGAGAAAGCAGAGAGGAGGATGCGAGATGGGTGGGAAATCGTACCTGGGTTTGGAGAAGTGAGAGCAGAGAGAGAGCTCGACGAATGGGGAGAATGGGGAAAATCTGGATTGAAGAGAGGAGTTTTGTTACCTGGGCATTTTGGAATTTTATGAAAAGAGCGTGGGCATTTTAGTCCAAAATTTCGAGTCCATCGTGCCTGGACTCCGAGGCCACACCTTTTCGAGGGGCCTCAAGTCCACGCCCGAGTCCTCTGATCGTGGGACTCGCGTCCGTCTTAGTCCACATGGACTCACGAAGTTTTCGCTCGCCAAACGTGGACTCGGGTCCAAGTCCACCCAAGTCCGCGTGGACTTGGTCCGAGTACCACGTACCAAACGCTACCTAAAGAAACTAATGAAATTCCATATAACCCCATAAATTAAAGACTCGCATTTAGAAGCCATTGGAATTAGAGCTTTATGTTGTATGGGAATCACTCCAAGGACAGTCGCTCACTTCTGCATGCCAAATGGCTGCATTAAATATAAATTGGTCATTTGCTTTCTAAATTTACGAGGAAAGAGAAATCTGATAGGAATATTTATTTCTTTTTTTTCTTAAGAATTACTAACAACAACATTGTTAATATGGTTAAAATAAGAGAACAAAAGATAGTTGGAAAAAAATGAGAAACTAAAAAATAAAAAGCTTCAAATATTTCTGTCGCTAGAATTCCTCTTATAAAATAACGTACATTCATTTTTTTTTTATCAATAGACATACATTCTGATTATTTTTTTCATAAGAAACTTAAGAGTGCTACATTCCATATGTCTAATGCAATAGCATAAATACGTTTTTTTTTGGACTCGCCCACTATGTATAGTGGTTTAGACCTGACATTTTCTTATACAAAGTAAAAAGAAAAAAACTGACGATTTTCTCCAAAACTTTATTTTATGTAGTAATATTTTAGTGCACGTAATTTATGGTTTTACCTGTACAACAGGACTAGTACAATTTTTTTAATTTGGTGTATTTACGTATAAAATCCATATATTATTGGAATTGGCTGGAGATAAAGTCAGAAAGGCTTGGCATCTAGACATTCAAGAGAAAGAAGCAGTTTTTCTGCTTGTAAATTTCTGATATGTTCGTAAAAGAGTCAACTCTTCTTGCAAGACAACATGTCCTTTCGGGGGCTCTGTCTTTTTTTGTAAGGTCATCAAGAGGAATCAACCTCATTCCAATTAATGAAAGTGGTGTTTTTTTCCTGGCGCTACCTAGTGAAGATTAATTTTATTTTTTCTTTGAGTCACGTACCAATTTTAAATGGTTTAAGAAATTGACAATGACATAAAATTATTTATATGATCCAAAAGAAACCTGAATAATGTCTGCCAACAGTGTAAGAGTTGGATTTTGGGTTTGCTTTTAAAACCCTTTATAAGATTTTATAAGGAGTTGGACAGTGTTTCTAGATCAAATTAACCAGTTCCCTCAATTTTTAAGTACGATCCAGTTGCCTGCCCCAATATTTATCGATTCTGTTACAAAACAGTCGACTTAAACCAGATATCAAAAAATCAACTCATACTAACAACTAAAAATAGGTTCCAAGTCATGATCCAAGATGGGGATATAAACGTTTATATTGTTTTGGAATAACACACTTTAGAACAATTGAGCTTACTAGTTCGGGAAATTTTGAATTTCACTTTAATGTATATTTAAATTTTCTTTTGGTTCATAACAAGCTAGTATCGCTCTACAATAATCTTGTACATCAATGGGGAGGAAGACACTTCTCCAGAGAATTCTAAAATTTGTACAGAATTAAAAGAAAAATGCTTGACATATGTACAGAACCACTACTAAAACAAAATTGACCTCTATTGATTTGTAATTTATTGGAGGAGATATTGAAGAACTAGGAATCAGTCCAGCAGAAACAGCGTCGCTTTGGCCGAGTGGTTAAGGCGTGTGCCTGCTAAGTACATGGGGTTTCCCCGCGAGAGTTCGAATCTCTCAGGCGACGTTTGAGGAAACAGTCCAGCAGGACCCGTTTTGGCATTTTTATATTTGTGATGGTATTCAAGGTATTCTATATTATATTTAATTCAATACTCTCAGACTCTCATCCATGTCTCTACGCAAAATATACCTCAACAAAGAAGGTAATCACGCGCAAAATGAAAAAGCGGCAGTTACACCCGTTTTCTTCTCTGATTGGCAGTAGAACTTTGGCCTGCGAGAAAGATGCTCATCTAGCCACCCTCAGACCTCAGTGTAGGCCAGCTAAAAAGACTTTGATACCCCTGACTTGTTTGTTTTCTATCTGCAAATTAAAAACACTCCAACATTAAAAAGTTCATAACTTTGCAGGTCTTTTGCCATTTCAGGCAAGGGGGCATAGCCAGCACTCTTCACTAGACCGAACTTATAATTAATGTCCACTGATTTAAACAGATTTCAAAATTCAAATGCTCGCTTTTAATTAATGAAAACGCAGGATAAGTTTTCCACTTTTTATTGATAAAAGGCAAAAGCAAGTCGTATCACACCAACATAAGGAGGAGCTGGCATGTTACGTACCAAATATATTTTCGCTGCCTAATTTTACATCTATCTAATTGCGTGACACAAAATCGATGCAGATGATCACACTGACCAAGTGTGGTGCTCTGTTGGGAATGGTACTATGGTAGATTCTTTCCCTAAAGCAGCAATTTCATAACTAAAGAATTTTAGTTCAGTAAACAAGCATTTGTGATTAGATAAAATGAACCAGTCACAAGTTTCTCCAAAACTTCAAATTACTATATACTTATTAGGCGATACTCTGTAATTACTAATTAGTGAAGGAAGCATAGTGATTTGTCAATGGGAATTCTTGGCGTTAATCCAAATAGAAAACTTTTCTAATGGAATTTTGTTTATTCCAAATTTCCAATCCTAACAGCTCACTACATTTTCTCAAAATTTTCTACCTGAGGCAACGTTTTAGTGTATGTTTTGTCTCTTATGCCGCGCCTTTTCAGTTGTATTCGTACACAGTGGACAAACGGGGAAGCACGCAAAATGAAAACGGCTTGCGTAATTATTATCTGCGACGCGGTCCAAAATGGCCCATCTACATCCAATCCCTCCCCTTCTTTTATAAAAAGATCAAAGGTCACAGAAACAAATACCATCCCTGATTTCATTGATCGACGGCTGTGAGTGACCTACCATAGAAATTTCGTTGAACTACGGGTCACAGTATCGTTTGTTTTCTCTACTTGGCCGCGAGGTAAATACAAGCAACAGCAGTAAATACACCAAAACAAAAGGGCCAGTAGTTCCCTCCATTCTCCTCAGTCCTCACACACACACTTTGCTGCTCCCTGGGAGAGGAAGGCCAAAGAACACAATAGACAGAGCTTTCTCTCCTCGGCTCTCCGCTTCTACTAACCCTAAATAGGTATGATCTTCTCCAAATTCGCTCCTGTATCTCCTTTATTCTCTCTCCTTTCTCGCATTTTTCCTTATCTCGCTCTTTGCTTCTTGCGTTTCCCGTTTTGGTGATTCGTGTCGCCGTTTGGCGTTTCTCTTCGAATCTCTCTCTTATATGGTTTCCGTTCTCGGATAAGGTTTGTTTTTGCTAGTTTGAGTAATTTTTTTCGCTACATTGGTCTCTAAGGCTTTGTGTGCAGAGATATATGTGTTTTTAGGCGTTTCTGCGTTG
>JAKUCV010005756.1:65816-103028 GCA_028386065.3 Turnera subulata | reverse complement strand
CTTTCCATTGTCGTGAGCACTTCGGACTCACCCCTCACCTGCGGGCTTTCATCCCGTAGGATGAGTTATTTGTGTTACAGGTTGGGTTCATTCCAGACAGGCTGCGACGTTTCCCTTGGACGGGCTTGGATCCATAGATTGCATGTGTTGCATACAGTGTTAGTGAGTTATTTAAAGTCTTCCGCTGTGCATGTTTTTATTAATGTTGGGCCATTGGGCCGGTTGAGATTTCATTGTTGATTTTATTATGGGCTGTCGAGCCCGGATATTCGTTTTATACACAGTATGCTGAGTCATTTCGGGTTGGGTTGTCACAGTTCCGGCTCGGGTTTATTGTGTACGGTAAATTCGGGTCGGGGCGTCTCAAAACATCTCTGTAATTCCAACCCCTTTATGGAGATTTAATTTTTAGCGTTGATAATTTTCTTCCTAAACCCTTGAATATAGTCATCCATAATTAAGATGTATGGTGCATCTTAATTAGAAGCAGTAAGATGATGAACCAGCTAGGCCTTAGCTAAGGACATCTCAACAACGCAAGGCAAGTAAATCACGCATAAGTCGTGCATGCAATATTCTACACCCTCACTTCAAATCTTCTTCTCTCATCTGTTGCAATCTCAACAAAAATATATTTTCCGATAATTAAGTCCATAATCGAAATACTAGTCAACCAGTTTTGAAAGTTTCAACCAAACCAACGGACTTTTTTTTTGTTTTATGATACCATTCTCGGGCGGGCTTTTTCAATTTCAAGTGTTTGAACGCCTAAATGCAAGTTTCTCCAGTTCTCTTTTTTAAAAAAATTAACAATAAAAGCAATTTCAGTCATGGATAAATTAAAAAGAAATCTCAATCAGGGAATAGATAGGACAAAATGAGCATAGGAAGTTAATAAAGTAGGATTACATTTACCTTAACAGGATAGTGGCAGAGTAGCGGAAGTGTACTAAGATCACCCGTCTGTACATACTCAGCTTTATTCAGAGGGCAACTAGAGACACTGCAGAGAAAATATAGAATCACACCAAGAACCCGGTCATCGTATGATAAAAACATATATATGGATCAAGCCAAGAAAACAATGGAGAAAAATTAAAACTTAAGGAGACTGTCAATTACTCGGAATCCGAAGGTGATATCATGGCAATCCAATCATCATCTGAAGGAAGTAGAACTCCACTAACAGTCACGGTAATGAAATCCTCATCGGAGAGAGTAGGGTTTTTGGTGCTAAGATTGATTTGGAGATAAGGGTTTGGGTCAGGACAGTCAATCAGAGCCCTTCTATTGACTACCCGAAAGCTCGATATGGCTGTATAGTTGCGGTGCTCGATTGTGGAGTCAACAACTGAAGGGTGCAGCAAATGTGAAGAAGATGAAGTAAAGAAAGCAAGCAATGACAAGATGAACAATATTGGCATAGTAACCCTAGACGATATGGGGGCTGCCATCGCAATTCTTGACAGAGGAATTACTCTACAACCTGCTTCTCAATCTCATCGATATGCCTGTATTTATATGTTGTGTGCATTTCATCGTTAGCATCAAAAAAAAAAAAAAAAATATGTTGTGTGTTTTGAAAACTATTCTGTCATATGTATGTGTGTATGTATGACAGAATTTAAGGTTTAACAAACAGTGGAACCAAGGTTGCTTGTCTGTTGGATTCTGAAATTATGGCCACATAGGAATAGTCATCACCTAGGGGGAATATTACGTGGGGATTTCCGATTCCATGGCAGGATATTTATGAACGTTTTCTTTTTCTTTTTCTTTTTCTTTTTCTTTTTCTTTTTTTTTTAATTCTAAACGTTTTTTGCCTAACGTTTTTGTTTGTCTGGGTATATATTATATGGACTAATAACATTTTCTTCATGAATGGGTTTGACAATTAGGATGTTTTTTTTAATCCCTACAAATTCAATTTCAATGCTGAATTATAGGGATATTTTTCATTTTTTTTCCCAATTCCAAGTCATAAAATGTTGACGTGTCAATTTTTAATGAAAATCTACAACCCGGCCCACATCGTGCCATACTTACCCCAACCCGTGGGTGAAAAAAGGGCCGGGGAATCGGACTGGTGACAAGTGTGGCTCGAGTTGAGGAGATCTAAATTGATGTGGGCTTAGTTGTTGACGTGTCATTGGAAAAATTAGCATGCTAGCAATTTCTGTTTGGAGAAAAATGAAAAATAATCCAGAAATTTTACACCGAGATCATATTAGTATGTTTTACAACTGAGGGATAAAAAATATCCTAATTAACAAATATAGGGATGGAAAAAGGTATTAATCCTATATATTTTGTAGGTTGGGTGTCACTAATACCTGTAACATGTAATTGATATAATATAGCCTAATGGGCTTAATCCTTTGCCATGAAGACAATTTGCAAGTCCAACTCCAATAAGTCCAAGAACCCGAGGCCCAAAGGATTTCAGCCTACAATCCAGCATCATCACCCTTATCCACCCGAGATCCGACCTTGGCCACTCACAACGCGACACTTGACGAGATAAGGAACTCCCTTTTGTCCAATAGGCAATAACCAATGTTTGTAATATATAAGCCCAAAATTAGGGCATTAAAGAGGACTCTTACATTGGGCTCTCTCTCTCAAAAAGCTCTCCCTCATTTTCTCTCTTGTAATAAAGACTTCATTCTCAATAAAGAACTCCCAGATTTATGTTCCAAATTTCTTGTTTTATATCATTGGTTCCGTTGCCGGGAACGACAAATCACAGCGACAATTTCTATTTTTCTATCTTGTACAACCTGTTCCACAATTAAACAACAAAACCAGACAAATCCAACAAAAAAAAAATCAAACATCAAGTTCAAGAAACACATGCAGTTCATCAATCAACAGATCAGTCCACAAATCCAACAGATCTAACAGATTCAACATATTTTGGAAGCAATAAATCTATTTACCTAAGGTAAATTTATTAAAGCAGCCAACTAATTGCATTTGTGTACTAAATGCAGCAGATTGTGACAGACAAACAGAAGCGGGAAGAAAAACAACCGAACCAGAAACCTATTATGGAGAAGAAAAGGGAAACGGTGAAGGAGCGAGTAGATCTGACAAGAACCATCCCGCTGATGCTCACAAATGACTTAAAGAGGAGCGGATCTGGATAAACATGACCAGATCTAGAGCAGATACGAGTCGTATGCGGCAACCAACACTCAACCCAAAGAAGAGCAGAAACGGAGAGAGGCAGCACGACGGACGCTGCCAGAGCTGGGTGGCAAACCCCACCGTGGAAACCTAGAGCCGAGCATCCTCACTTGTTGCCACTGATAGCGATGCAGTAGAAGGCTTGAGAAGAAGAAGCCACCATAAGCAGCCCCTATATCCACCGTACGCCACCGTCGGAAAGGTTCAGGCCTAGAGAGCCGCATTCTGTTGCATCGTGATTGAAGTAAGAGACTCCCGGAGATCGATGACTCGCAGCCCAGGAGCGAATGAGGTGCTGGGGGTGCACACGACGGCAGCAGCAAAATCAGAGCACCTCCTAACCACAGTTGCAAGCCACTAGAGGGACCGGTGCTGTTAGCAAGTGTAGGGGGGCCATATCCACCCAGATGAGTTAGATCCAAATGGAATCCATCCAGATCCATGGAGGTTCCCATGAGCTAGCCCAGACGTGCCTTCGTTGGAGCAAGAGAAGGCCAGAAACAAAACCACTATGCACTCTGTTGGAGAGGGGGAGCTACTGGAAAGAACCCCTAATGTAGCCATCACCACTGTTCGTCGGCGGAGAAGGAGCAAAGGCGAGGTGGATCTGGAAGAGCTAACTCAAGGCACGTTGTTGCTGTTCAAAGGAGATTCCAGAATGCTAGAGAGGGCCGCCCATCCGCGCCTTGCCGCCCACCGTGCCGGAGTCATGGAGGCTGGTGACGAGTATGGTGCACAAAAGGAGAAAAAGAAGAAAGCGCGTGGAAAAGGAAGAGAAGAAAAGCAACATGCACAGTGAGGGCAACAAAAGTAGGGAGCACGTGAAATAAAGAAAAGGAAAAAAAAGGGAAAGCAGGAGGACCTGCAACGAACTCACACCCCATTAGACAACACACGATGTATCCGAAGCCCAGAATAAAAAATTTCAACGGCCCAAAATTGCACAAAGCATATAGGCCCTGCTACCTTAAGGCAAAATATTTACTGGTATTCTATTATGTAAAGGGTTATTTGTACTTAATACACTATACTACTTGCAAATAAGATTCTAATTATCTTATGTATTATTGTAAGTATACTTCATTTAATTATTTGAAAAATTACAATTGCCACAATTTTTATGGAATATGAATTTTCATGTGAGATATTTGTATTGTGAGCATTATTGGGTTCGAGAAAGAACAAGGTGCTGGACTCGACGAGGAATTCCTACGAGGTCCTTGGAAAGCAATTCAAGCGGAGGCAAAAGTAACTCACGAGGATGTGGAAGCAACCCTGGGAGAAAGATGTGGAAGCAACCCTAGGAGAAAGCAACTCCAAAAATAAGCAAAGGAAAAACCAACAGATCCTGTGAAGGTACAAGCAACCCCAGGAGCAATCAATCCCAAAGATGAAAAATGCAGTTCCTAAAGCGAATGAACAAGGAGTTGAATCCAAAAGCAAGAACCATTTCCAAAAGGAACAAGGAGTTGAATCCAAAAGCGGTCCTTATGGAGGAAAACAGTTCTTGGAGGCGAAAAGCATTTCCAGCAAAGAAAAGAAAGGAAAAGATAGCCCGTCCAGACGAAAATCAACCCATGCGGAGGCATGAGCAGTCATGTGGAAGCGAAGTCAGCTAAAATAAAGCCAAAAGCAACACTGATAAGAGTGAGAACGAGTGATGGAGGAGCTAAAGAAACTTTGCCCATAAAATCAATGGCGAACACAGAACCCTTGCAAAAATATAAGATGTCAGCATGACAAAGGCCTAATGAAGTTCCCAAGAAGAACAAGTACTCAATGAAACCTTAACAAATAAAGCCAATAGGAACAACCAGTTCCATGACGAATAATCGAACTACCTAGTGAGGAGGCAAACCTGTTATCACAGGACCTGCATGGCGAGATCCTCAAGGAAAAAAATTCAAATCCACCTCAAATGAAGAATCCTTTAATTAAAGCAAGAAAGTTGGGAGAGAAAAGCTTCAAGGAAGGAGAGATGTTTCAAAAGCAAACTGGCTAATCCAATTGCTTTAATTAAAGCAAGAAGGTCGGAGAGAAGAACCACAACATGGGGGAGAATCGCAATGCAAGATTAACCACATGCTCGAGAAAGATGATAAAGCTCCATGAAGGAGGAAAATATTCAAGACAAAAACTTCAACAACAAAAAGTCAAGTCGAGGAACCAAGGTTCAGAAGAAACCCACAACATTCCAAGGAAAATGAAAAGATGCTAGCGCCATAGAACAAAGACTTCTAACAAAGAAAGAGTTATGGCAAGGTCCTTCATCAAAGGGAAGCGAAAGGATGAAGCTTAAGAAAGAGGTCCCATGAATTGCATATGACTTTGCAAATGCCAAAATGCACTGGCCATAAAGGTGCCATAAACAGCAAAAAGGCTAAGGCTAAGGCATAAAATGGCGGACTCGTACTTAAGCAAATCTAAAAGCTTGTCCAGAAGAGCAGGACCTCCTCATAAACTCACTCAAGAAAAGAAGTCATATTCAACAATAAACAAGCCCGCATAGTTTCAAGCAGATAGCAAAGCGCAAGAAGGCTTTACGGCCCACGTAGGCCTTACACGTAGGGTGTTAACCTGTAAAACCGCACAAAAGGCCAAACGTGGGCAGATGTTCCCCAAAACTTAACGGCCTAGAAAAGGGTCGTTGGTACCCGACAATAAAGGCTAAATTGTGGGTTGGAAAAGCCTAAAATTTGCATGAATAGCCTTAAAAAAAAGAAAGAAAAGAAGTTCCTGGTACTCAAAAGGAAGAAACCAAATATGGAGCTAGCAAGATTATAAAAGAAATAAAAATAGCATTGGCATCCAGAAAACAAGAACTGATTACAGAAGCTAATGAAGCCATCATAAAAGGAAAAGAGTCCATGGAGTTCCAAATGAAGCTTCGTGCAGGAACTGCGCGTAGTGACCGGTCAAGAACCTCAAAGAAGAAACTGCAAAACCACAAAAAAAGTTAATAGAAGGGAAAGTTCTGAAGAAAAGACTAGGATCTCAATTACCAGATCCAGAAGCCAGGATCTAGCTGCAGGAGCTCAGGAAGCAGAAAAGGAAATCACAAGGAAGTCATTAAGTACTCGAAGAACATAAGCTAAACGAAGCTTACTCGACAATACAATTTGTGCTGAAAGAAACCAAAAAGGCCAAAAAAGAACTATTGCAAATGTAGAGGCTACTCCAAGTTTCTACAAAGTCAGAACCTGCTCCAAGTTCTGGCAAAGCTAGAACCTATCCAAGTTCCTGCAAAGCTGGAACCTGTCCAAAAATTCTTTTGTGAAGACATGAAGGATTCAAGAACCCACAATTGCTCAAAGGGAATCAAAACCCGATTGGAGCTTTAGTGAAGCAATATTAAATGATTTCCAGCAGGAAACCTAAGAGGTACTAAAATAAAATAACGGAAGAAGCTGAAACTAAGTGCAAATGCTGGGAACTGAGTCTGAGCATAGAAGCTAAAGGAAGAAGCTAAAACTGAGGTTGAACACAAAAGCTGGGAGGAAAAGAAGGATCAAATGCCCAAGAGATTGGTGACACTCATAAAAAAAAGCGTGAAAATCCTACAAGTACCAAATAGAAGTTCCAGGATTTCAGCTACACCAAAATACCAGGAAGGTAGAACCTGAGAGCAGCACCAAGAACTGGAGCTGGGTACTGCGAAAATGTCACGAGGACCTGATGGGAAATGAACATCAATAGGAGGACTAGAAGAATGAAGTAAAGGCCTATTGAGCCTTAATTCATAAACAACCAAGAAGATGTCATGATCTTAGTCGCACTAAGACACTAAAAGCAAAGCCTACAACATAACAAGAGGACCTAGAGCCAGATGCTACAAAGTTATCAAGATGATCTGTCTTCGAAAAGGAAGCACCTCAAAAGTAGGAACTCCAAGTTCAAGCGACATGGGGACTAAGGATCAAGACGTCCAATTGCTTTGACAACAACTAGCAATGGAGAATTGTAGAAACTCACATTGAGGAATGTAAAGCCTAAAGCAACCCATCCAAAGCAACTGGCAAGAAGTATGCAAAGGATCGCCGACTATCAAATGCTCGTGCTCAAAGTGCCCAACCATTTGCGGGACTAATGATATAATATAGCCCAATGGGCTTAATCCTTTACCATGAAGACAATTTGCAAGTCCAACTCCAATAAGTCCAAGAACCTGAGGCCCAAAGGATTTCAGCCTACGATCCAGCATCATCACCCTTATCCACCCGAGATCCGACCTTGGCCACTCACAACGCGACACCTGACGAGATAAGGAACTCCCTTTTGTCCAATAGGCAATAACCAATGTTTGTAATATATAAGCCCAAAATTAGGGCATTAAAGAGGACTCTTACATTGGGCTCTCTCTCTCAAAAAGTTTTCCTTCATTTTCTCTCTTGTAATAAAGACTTCATTCTCAATAAAGAACTCCCAGATTTATGTTCCAAATTTCTTGTTTTATATCAATAATGTGACTATCTTTGTTGATAGTTTGATAGGGATATATTTTTTTTCTTTTTTGGCGTTTTTACGTATGAATGTATATTTTTGGGTGGTAGGCTCGACCGCTACCGTGATGGGTTGCAGAATCTTCAGCCGAAATGGGAGAGTTAAAGGCCAATTTAATTTTGTGGATGTGGAAGTTGCGTCCAAATTTCTTTCCCTGTAGATGGGAGAAGGAATATCCTACTTTTAGACATAATCTACCACACCAAGTGGCACCCGATTGTTGGTTACACTTACATCCTAACCAATTTAATTATTCTCTTTCTTCCTTTTACCATTTTATATTTTTTTATTTGCCTAATTTTTTAAGAATCTCTCCTTCGCTATAATATAAACTAATATAATGTTACGTGATTCTACCACCAACTAGCATATTCCCCAACCCTAGCCATTTTCATTCCCAATTCGATTTCGCACCCACTAGAATTATTGTGGTAAAACGAATTGGAGAAGAATCGCGCTAAGAGGAATTGGGGATTGTTCGCGTCTCTGATCATAACATCTAGTCCTCCTATTTTATAATACATGAATTTCAAGGTTCGTTAATTGATATATGACATATTAAAAGACACTTACCAAAGAAACAACTTACAAAATATCATATGATATATTTATTAATGTAATACCCAAAAATCAATCATTGAATGATTATATTATATCTGTGTCAGGATATTTATTTATTTATATTTTTGTATATTATTTCAATATATTTATAACTCAAGAATATTTTATATTCTTAAATGTCCCTAATCAATTATTATTGTGGATGAGCTGTAATAATAAATTAAAAAAAGAGTAAATGACATATAAGTTTGAAAAGTATCGTTTGAAGGTCTGTACTATTTTTTGTCCTTTTTACGGGAATGTACTCTTATTTTTTGTCCATTTAGGGGTCCTAGACAGGCCCCCAGATGACGTGGACTGCCCAGCCCAGGCCCTTCTAGATTTTATTTCTTATATAACGTAATGGTAAAATATCGTAAATGACTCTTAACTTAATGGCTGTGTTATTAAACCCGGACCGGAGGTTGACCCGGTCGGGCCTTCGGGTCGCGGTTTTCCCAGGTAAATAATGGCCAAACTGCGGTTCAACTGAAAAATAATAAAGGAATTATAAACACGAAATCCAGCCGGGTCACGATTAACTGGGTTCGACTACCCGGGCCGGTCCAGGTTTGATAACACTGCTTTAATGGTTTGGCGCCCCTTAATTCCAACAAAAGGTCCTTGGAACGTGCCTTGAGTTAGCTCTTCCAGATCCACCTCGCCTTTGCTCCTTCTCCGCCGACGAACAGTGGTGATGGCTACATTAGGGGTTCTTTCCAGTAGCTCCCCCTCTCCAACAGAGTGCATAGTGGTTTTGTTTCTGGCCTTCTCTTGCTCCAACGAAGGCACGTCTGGGCTAGCTCATGGGAACCTCCATGGATCTGGATGGATTCCATTTGGATCTAACTCATCTGGGTGGATATGGCCCCCCTACACTTGCTAACAGCACCGGTCCCTCTAGTGGCTTGCAACTGTGGTTAAGAGGTGCTCTGATTTTGCTGCTGCCGTCGTGTGCACCCCCAACACCTCATTCGCTCCTGGGCTGCGAGTCATCGATCTCCGGGAGTCTCTTACTTCAATCACGATGCAACAGAATGCGGCTCTCTAGGCCTGAACCTTTCCGACGGTGGCGTACGGTGGATATAGGGGCTGCTTATGGTGGCTTCTTCTTCTCAAGCCTTCTACTGCATCGCTATCAGTGGCAACAAGTGAGGATGCTCGGCTCTAGGTTTCCACGGTGGGGTTTGCCACCCAGCTCTGGCAGCGTTCCACGGTGGGGTTTGCCACCCAAACTAAATTTTGTATAAATACATAGCCATGCTCAGGTTGATTAATATGAGATATCAATGTGGACAGTTAACTCGGATATCAAGATACCATAGATTAAACATATGCGAGAATGACGCCTTCCATGTCTCGTGTTTAATCTTGATATTACAAGACGAAGGGACGAAGACACATTAATGAGGCTTGAGGAATCAATATTGACCTTGGCACTTGAGTAGCAATGATGTGTTGCTAGACATCACTCATAGTTTATAATTATAAATGTGAATTTATAATTGTTGCCAATGCGATTAGAACCTATAGGATGGCACACTTAACACTGTTGAATTGAGATATAAGTCTAAAAGAGTTTGGATTAATTATTAGATATGTTTTCGCGTTATTAATAATAAGCCTGCATTAGACTTATTATTAAGCCCGAAAATACAACCCAAATATGATTAGGGTTAATCCAATACAACTAGGATTTTATATATATCAATACAACTATTGATATATTGTCTATAATGCTAACGCTAGACAGACATAGAGAAAAACACACGACCCTAGCTGCTACCTCGTTTTTGGAGACAGCTAGCACTGTGAGACGAGAGTGAAGAGTGTGCTCGAATTAGAGATTGTGTGACGATTTCTCGTTGTGTTCGTCAATTCGTGTGGATACTATAACTGACCATTTCCAGGGAAAACTTCCCAAGAGGCCACCAATCCCAATATTATTCAAAGTCAAGCACATTTAACTTTGGAGTTTTTGTGAAATGAGCAGCGAAAAGATAGGTTCATCTTGTTGATATAGTTAGTACTCATCAATCCATTTAAGCTATTCTTAATTATATAGTCTCATACCTGTACAACCTCGAAATCACTTCATTAGAGCTATTCTTAACCATATAGTCCGATACTTGTATAATTACGAAATCGCCCTACTGTGCAGTCTCATTCCTACACAGTTTCAAGATCTCTCCTATTCGGACGTGGATTCGGTTCACTCATATGTCCCTCTATCTAGAAGCCTGCCAGAAGCTGCTCTTCTCCATGCTCACCCTCGTACTGGCATACACTTCCCGCCCTCATCGAGGTGGCACAGATATCTTAGAGACGGATCATTGTTCGTTCTAGCTGATTTGGCTTATCAGTTGAGTGAAAGAACTCGACCAAAGCAGGTGTGAAATCAAATCTATTCGATTTATCCCGTTTCACATGGACCTTGTGATGGTTCCGTTTTTTATTCCATTGCGTGATTATCTCCTTTGTTGTGTACTCAAAACCTAATAATATTTAGGATTCAATATGTTGAATTCAGTCCTTTCTTAATCATATTCATTACTAAATGCATAGAATACGGTCCCTTTACAGTCCAAATATGACTGCAACCCTGTCTCTGCTAATACATAACTTTCAAAGTTTTGCAATTAATATATAATACTATCAAAAGACAAATGCATTACAATATCATAAATTTCTAAAATAATAAAGAAGCCATGTGACAATACTAGAGTTAGCCATGTGCCAAGATTAGAGTAACTGTTGAACAGGATTTTAAAATTGTTGGAAAACTTAGGTATGTTGAACATATAATGTAGGACTAGTGCGCGACTCGAGTCGAATCCGGATTAGTTAGAGTAAAGCTTCGAAAACAGGATGTGAAACCAAAAAATAAATAAAAAAAAAAACAGTAGGACCAACCTGGATAAAAGTACGAGCCTGGATCAATTCCTATTCCTTAATTGAACATTCTTGGTCATGAAATATAATTACTAGTAAAATAGTATTCCTCCACCACCTAAGAGCCTCTCATGTTTGAAGATTGTTTCCTGTCACAAAGGGATTTTTGGGAGAGCTTTTGGGAGAGGAGTGGGAGAACAATTTTCAGTGTAAAGTTATGCGGTTTTCATCTTCTGCTCATTTTCAACCCTTTATCCCTCTTTCTCAAAAATACTGCCGAGTTTTTTCTTCAAGATAAAACTAAGTAGATGAATCAGCTTATCCCTAATACCAAAAAATCAGCTTATTATCCCTAAGGATTTGGACGTATATGCCTAGTGTCCATCATAGGTGTCAACCCAACACATCAGCAATAAAGAAAAAGTA
This sequence comes from Turnera subulata, assembly GCA_028386065.3. Taxonomy (NCBI): domain Eukaryota; kingdom Viridiplantae; phylum Streptophyta; class Magnoliopsida; order Malpighiales; family Passifloraceae; genus Turnera; species Turnera subulata. Next base: position 91,421 of record JAKUCV010005756.1, on the reverse strand, counting down.
CCTTCATGCCCTTAGGGATTAATTCTTCTATTGTTATATTGAATCATTTTTTTGGTTATTTTGTATCACAATTGTAGGAAGGATGGCCGCCATATATCTATATATTTAGGTATATTTTGATTTACTATTTTTCTCTTCATATTTGTGGTTGAATATGGACGAAATAACTGGAAAAATTTTGAAATATGGGAGTATTCTATTTTTATAATGCTGTTAAATTGGAAGGCCTTCCTTATCTATGATTGTGTTTGATCGATCTTATTATATTTTTTTTATCTTAATGTTTTTAATTATTCCGTCCCTGTCACCGTCCATTGGTTATAAGCATTACCAGAATACGGTGTTTTTTTAATAAATAATTCAAAGCCATGAATATATATATAATTTCTAAAACTCCACATTAAGCCTTAATGATATTATATTTATATATAAAAAAATTCGTTTTAAGAAAGGAACAGATGGAGACTGAAAGCTAAAAATATCAAAATCGGCACAAAACATGATATTATTGATGAATCAAATTAACAGTCAATCATAGTAGAGTGATATTTTTTTAAAAAAAGAAAATAGGGTGACATTCTGGAAAGTACTCTTAACAATCCAAAATTAATTGCAACCAAGATCTATGAGGGAATATTGGAAGAGTATAAACTAATATCCGAAAATGAAAATAGTAGTTAAGATTAATTCTCATTGTGAATTTGGATGCCTTAACTTTTTTATCGCTATTGGTTTATTGGGTTGTACATCCATGATGGACTGGGCCTATTTAGTAAAGTCCAAGTCCATATTGTTTCATGAAAAAACTGTTAGTCAGTTTATTCTTAGGTGTGCAGAACAGAAAAAGAACGTGGGTTGTTTTTCCTTTCACTATATGCTCTCTCTCTCTCCTTCTCTCTGTTTTGTCTAGTAAAAAACAAAAACCATCTTCATACAACTCTAGGGGTTCTTAGGTTGTGGCTTGTGAGTTACTTTCTAGTGATTAATATCCTAGTGATTTAACTCCCGACCAACATCGACACTCCGATGATCCAGAGGAACAACTGATCCAGAATCGGTTTAACGGGCTCCAATCTAATAGAGATAGATAAGTCTTCTTTTCTTTTATTTAATTCTTCCGCTGTGCATATATTGTTTATATGTTGAACATGTCTAATTTCCCAACATTGGTAACGGAGCCCTTGTTTTTATTACCTGATTGATTTTGTTGTTTTCCTGTAAACTTTAAAATCAATTGCATGGTGTAAACGTTTTCTCTGGATTGTTTTTATTATTTTATTATGTTATGCCCAATTAATTTGAGTGATTAATATGTGCATAGGAGAATTCAATTTATGTAATTGTATTCACGTTTTTGTATTGAATAAACAGTCTATAGGGAAAAAGATTCGTTTTTGGTGTAAGACAAATCGGTGTTTGTGTGCATCTGCAACCCACAAACAGTGACCCATGAATGCATCATAAACCTGCGATAATTGCCCAAACCAGAGACTTAAGGCAAAGGATCAGCGGGCTGTGGCTTGCGAACCGAGACGATGGCAGTGGTCATCGAGGGCAGCGTGTGTGCTGCTTGTGTTGTTTGTGGTTGTCTTGTGGTTGAGGCTTGAGATTGTTTGCAGGTATCGGTGGCTTTGTGCTCGTGCTCTCGGGACCAAGGGCTGCAGCGGCGTGCGGTGGTCTTCGTGGCTGCCCCGTCTCATTTGCTCATGGTCGCGCCCATTCCCTCCCCGCTCTAGTGAGTTTCAGCGGCGGATCTGGACAGGGAACGGCTGTTCTTCGCAGCGGAAGTGAGGCTGGGCTTTGTGCTCGTTCTCGCGTGAGTCGCGCTACTGTGTGTGGCGTCCGTTGCTGTCTTCCCCGACTCAGGCCAACGACACACGGCGACTTGATGGCGCTGGTGGTTCGCGACCGAGAGGACCGGCTCTTGGCGGTTCGCGAGCTGTGGCGGCTTGAGGCGGTAGCCTTTGTGGCGACGTGGTGGCAGTGTTGTCCCTCCTCCGATGGCGGTAGGAGGCTCCAGTGGGAGCATCTACAGGCGGTGGCGGCGGCGTCGTTTTCCCAAGGAAGAAAATGACGAAAAAAATTAAAATGAAAATGGTACTGTGTTGTCGGCAGCGGTTGAACCGGTTGACCCAACCGAACCCGGGTATGTATCCAGTCCGTATAGTGTGTACGAGCCGTATTTTCACGTCGTATTTTGTATACGTACTGTATTTGAGCCGTATTTGACAAAGCTGGGCCGAGCCGAGCTATTTTTGGGCCTAAAATTGTAACAGCCGGGTAATTTTTACGTTTTTACCGGTACCGTAAAATTTATTTTACCGTTATTTACCATTAAAATTAATCTTGGGTAATTAATTTATGGTAACTTGTACATCGGATTCCGAAACCGAGCCCTGTCCCACGTTCGGGATTTTTCTGCGGATTTTACGGACTAAAGTTGGAATTTTTCGGGTCCAGGAATCTTTAGAAAAGTCAGGTTTATCCTCGAGTTATCGGACCAGAAATAAAGTTAAGGGGGTATAATGGTTATTTTCTGCTCTGGACGGGACACGCCTCACAAGCTGCACAGTACGGAGGCTGCTGCCGCCATTTCTTGTGAAGCTCGTGAACTGCTTGTGAGACCCGTGCTTAGCCAGTACCTTGCCTGTACTATACCAGTGATCTGCATGTCCTATACCCGTGTCTCATGCCATTCTAGTGCACACCAGTCTTCATCTCCCCTCACTCCCCTGCAACCTCTGCAACATATCACTGCCCAGTTCTTTCTTTCCGTTCCTTCCTCTGCAAAATTCAAAACCAGTGCAAAACTCACCCACAAAACCATACAGAAAAAAAAACAGAAGAAAAGAAACCACAAACACACCACCCACCGGCTGCCACGTCATCACCCCCCTTCTTTCTCTTTCCGTGAGCCACCACCATAGCGCCGCCACCACCAACCTCTTCTTCTTCTCCCTGCAACCTCGCCGTTGTCCTCTTCTCCTTCTCCATCGCGACCAGCCGCCCTTCTTCCTCTCTTCCTCCTCCCGTCGCGACTGCAAGCCGCCGCTGCTCTGTGGAAGACGAGCCGACGAGATGCCACCCGAGCCACCCGCCTCCTCGCTGCCGACTGCAGCACCAGTAGCCGGCCTCCCTCGCGTCGCCTCTGCTCCTCGCGCCGCTTTCCTCCTTGTGCTCGCTTCGTCCGTCGCCCGTTCATCGCACCGCCGCTACAGCTCACAGTGAGGTGAGCATCCCGGGTTGAAGACGACCCGGTTAGGGTCGGGTTGACCCGAGTAGTCCGAGATGGATCTTGGGCTGGGTGGTATTGGAGCGTGGGTTGGGCTGCTAGGCCGGATCTCTAGGCCTGCACATGGGCTGCTCCTGGGCTCCTATTTGGGGCCAGGGCTTGGCACTATGGATGGCCTGATCTGGCACTGTTTGGGCCCAGTCCGGATAAAAAAAAGAGGAAAAAAGATAATTAAAATCTGATATATATATTTATGGTTGATATTTTGAAAATTAAATTATGGAAGTATTTTGGGAAAATATATATGATTATTATGGAATTTTGGGAAAGAAAATAAAATCTGGAAAAACTATAATTCTGGGAAAATAAAAATAATTTGTGGAAATAATATTTTGGGAAATAATTTGGGGAAATAATACTCTGGAAATATGATTTTGGGAAAAGTATATTATATATGGTAAATAATAATTATTTTGGAGGAAAATAAATATAAAAAGGGTATTATCAAAGTAAGTATTGTACCGGAATAATATTCGGGTATAGGTATAAGTATGGTATTATTTTTGACACTAGAAATAAATGGTGAATTATGATGATAATAGAGAAATAACCCAGGGAAGTGACCGAGACGAGTCAGTATTTATTTTTTGGTATACAGTATTAGCATGACATTTGCATATCCCTTATGTGTGCATATTATTTTGTTTGATATAGGAGTTGATAACGAGCAGATACCTGAGGAACCGGACTTGGAGTCAGTTGGGCATTTCCAAAATTAATAATCGGCTAAGGTGAGGATGGGTAACCTTGGATATGTGCCCGTAATACTGTGTGTGTGTTTTGTTGTTTGATTGAACTGTTGAGATGATTATTGATTGATATTTGATTGCTATGGATATTGTTGTTGATGTTGCTGGATTGTGTTGTTGGTCTTGTGGATTTTGTGAGTAATTGTTGAACTGCTGTGAATAATTGGTGTTATGAGATTTATGATTGGTTGAGTCGGTGGAATAACTTGAGATAATAGGAAGTTGGGTAATTGAGGTTAGAGTATTAAAATTAGAATTGAACTTGAGATGATGATTTAATTGTCACGTGGAAAGTAGTGGTACGACTAGATGGTTAGAGGCTAGTTCTGTGGTGCCATGGCTGGTTTGGTTTTGGTAGTTGGGGATGTTGATCCCGGATGATTTGGATATTGGGATGTTGATCCTGGATGATTTGGATATTGGGATGTTGATCCCGGATGATTTGGATATTGGGATGTTGATCCCGGATTGTGTTTTGGCCTGGCATCCGGAATTAATGAATAACCAGGTACGACCCTAGCTTATCCAGTGACAGGGGCCCAAAAAATAAAATTGGTAATAATAATAAATATTCTTTTGGTCTTGGCTCAGTTGTATTTTGGTAGATTCTTTGTGTTGTGTTTGCCTGTATTTACTTCGAAAGTATTATAGTTGCCTGCATATCACTGTTTATCATTTGTCGGTGAGCACTTCGGACTCACCCCTCACCTGCGGGGTTTCATCCCGTAGGTTAAGTTGTTTCGTAGTTCAGGTACGACGTTCGATGGCTGCTGCTTTCTTCTCCACCTGACCCCGGATCCATACCCTGCTACATGTGCATAGAGTCTTCCGCTGCTGTTCTGTTGCATATGAAGCTGTATTATAATTCCGCTGCTATGTTTGCTTGTTCATATTACTTTGAGGCTGTTTGTCACTCTGCCTCTATTGCTTGCTCTTTTCTCTATTGTTGTTATATAATATGAGCTGTGAACTGCTAAATAATGGTCCCCGTGTTGGGGTGACGGTTGTTGTATTGTTTTCTAGTTGTAAATTCGGGTTGTTGTACTGTATTCCCTATCAATAAGAATAGTTTCGGCACGTGTTTACTGTATCCGGTAAATACGGGTCAGGGCGCTTCATTTTGGTAGTGGAGCAGGTAGTAGGTCATTAGGGACATAACTGTGATTGCATGATTGTTTGTTTGTGCATAAGATTTGTCACAACATGATATGACATGCATACATATACATTCTCATATAGGTACGAATGGATCCGGTTGGAGGGAATCAGCATACTGGAGGTCACCTAGATGACGATCAGGTATCGGTGGATCAACCGCAGCAAGTTGCGGGAGGTTTGGAACATCCTCCGATTGTTCCTTTGGGAGACCCTACGCAAATGTTAAACGTGGTAACTCAGATTCTGCGAAGGCAAGATCCCAGGGATACACGTATCGATGCTATGAAAGCTCGGGAAAAGGAAAACCAAGGACCAGTCGAGGTTCCAGTGTATATGAAGCTGGAGAAGCTTGGGGCAGAGATTTTCACCGGTGTTACTACACCACAGGATGCTGATCAGTGGCTCAGACATATGAACAGGGTTATGCTGAAACTGACATGCAGGAATGACAAGTGGGCCAGATATGCCGCTGCTATATTTAGAGGAGATGCCGTTGATTGGTGGGAGTCTACAACCAGGGACCTGCCGACACCTATCACTATGCCATGGAACCAGTTCATGGAGATGTTCCAAAGGAAGTTTGTTTCTGAGGCGTACCAAGACCAGCTGAGACGAGAGTTTCCAGGACTGCAACAGGGGGTAGAACAGACAGTGAATGAGTATGAGAACAAGTTCAACCGCCTGTCCATCTACGCCAGTGAGTTTGTATCTACTCCGGAGGCCAGATGTAAACGTTTCTGGGATGGTCTTTGATCTGGTATCCAGACAGTCATGGGGTGCAAGGTTTACGAGACTTACCAGGACATGCTATCAGATGCCTTGAGAGTCGAGATTATCTGGCTGGGCAATGAGAGAGAGCAACAGGAGATCCGTAAGAGGCAAGCTGCACAGAGTTTTGGGGGACAGAACAAGAGGTTCCAGACACCAGCGAACCGGTCAGGATATGGACAGAGCCAATTCATGCCAGTGAGTCAGGGACGTGGATGGAACAACAACGCCTACAACAACCGAGGCAGTTCTTGGACTCAGTCTGGAGGGACTTCATCTTGGAATACTTGCCCAAGATCTCCTCTGTCTCAGGTGAGGTGCTATGAGTGTAACGAAGTTGGGCACTACCGATATTCTTGTCCCAAGTTGGGAAGATCTGGAGGTACGGAACCTGCTCAGATAGTGCAAGCTTCAGTTGCCAGTGTTCCTAGTGGTTCTGGAGTTGGCCGAGGTCGAGGACATAGAGCTGCTCCTGCTAGGACCCAGTCAGCCATGAATCAGAGTGCAGCAGTGCCGAGAGCATTTGTGATTATCACTGAAGAGGATCCAGAGAATGCCGATGTCATAGCAGGTACTTTTACAGTCTTTGGTAGCATTGCTTATACTTTGATTGATCCTGGTGCTACGCATTCATTTTTCGTGCAAAGTTTTGCAACACAACATAACTGTACGAAAGAGAGTTTAACTTGTCCGATGAGGGTTAGGTTACCTGCAGGTATAGTGGTCAGGTTAACCCATGTGTGTAGAGACGTTTCGCTTTCGTACGACAGCGAGGTTTTTCTCGTACGGTTAGTTGTGATGAACATGGGAGGTTTCGATATCATCTTGGGGATGGATTGGTTGTCCAGGTATAGTGCTATGGTAAACTATCGAACCAAGGAAGTGCTGTTGACATCCGATGGTGGGCGACAAGTTTTGTTGACAGGTATTGGGAGAGCTGCTGTTACCTGTAGTATCTCTGCCAATCAAGATTTTGGGATGAAGCTGCTTGGTCCAGATGCCTTGCTGACACATGTCAGAGGCAAAGAAGTTTAGACTTTGGTTTTGGGGGACATCACAGTGGTGAGGGAGTTTCCAAAGGATCTACCAGGATTTCCACCTGAAAGTGAAGTTGAGTACACCATCGATCTGATGCCGGGAGTGACACCTATCTCGATGGCACCATATCGGATGGCTCCGATAGAACTTCAGGAGTTAAAGAAACAGTTAGATGAGCTGCTTGAAAAGGGATTTATCAAACCTAGTACATCACCTTGGGGATCACCAGTGCTGTTTGTTAAGAAGAAAGATGGCAGTTTGCGAATGTGTGTGGACTACCGACAGCTGAACAAAGTGACAGTGAACAACAAGTACCCGCTTCCCAGGATTGATGACCTCTTTGATCAGTTATAGGGAGCTACTGTATTTTCCAAGATTGATCTTCGGTCTTGCTACCATCAGGTCAAGATTGCAGAGAAAGACATACCGAAGATAGCCTTCCGTACTCGGTATGGTCATTTTGAGTTCACAGTGGTTCCTTTCGGCTTGACCAATGCACCTGCAGCTTTCATGTGCTTGATGCACTTGGTCCTGAACGAGTTCTTAGACAAGTTTGTGGTAGTCTTCATCGACGATATTCTGATATACTCCAAGAGCAGGGAAGAACATGAAGAGCACCTGAGGGTAGTACTATAGAGGCTGCGAGAGAAACAGTTGTATGCCAAGTTCAGCAAGTGCGAGTTTTGTCTTGAAGAGGTTGCATTCCTTGGACATGTTGTATCTGGGGATGGGATTAAGGTTAACCCATCCAAAGTGAAAGCTGTTCTAGAATGGGAGCCACCCAAGACGGTACCCGAAGTCAGAAGTTTTCTTGGCCTTGCAGGAAACTACCGGAGATTCATCGAGGGTTTTTCCTTAATAGCCAGTCCTATGACCAAGCTATTGAGGAAAGATCAAGCCTTTGTATGGAGTGAAGCCTGCCAGAAGATTTTTGATGAACTGAAAAAGAAGTTGACATCAGCACCAGTTTTGACAGTACCTAAGCCAAAAGTGGAGTACGTCCTGTTTTGTGATGCTTCAGGTCTTGGTTTGGGGGCAGTTCTGATGCAAGAGGGCCGAGTGATTACTTATGCTACGAGACAATTGAGGCCACATGAGAAGAACTATCCGACACATGATCTAGAGATGGCCGCAGTGATCCTTGCTTTGAAGATTTGGCGACATTTTCTGTTTGGAGAGAGATGCCAGATTTTCACAAATCATAAGAGTCTCAAGTACATCATGACTCAGAAGGAACTTAACCTACGACAGAGACGTTGGGTTAAGTTGCTGAATGATTATGGTTGTACTATTGAGTATCACCCTGGAAAAGCTAATGTTGTAGCAGATGCTTTGAGCCGGAGACAACCAGAAGATGCTTCCACGACCTACTCGGTATCCTCTCTTAACGAGTTAAGGAAGATGAGAGTTGATTTGTCAGTGGACGAGACATGAGCCTTGTTGACCCATATTGAAGTCAAGTCTAACCTGAAAGGCTGGATTGTGGAACTACAAGATGGAGATCCCGACTTGATCAAGCTGAAGGAAGCAGTTTGTAGTGGGAAAGAAGACAAGTTTCGCATAGCTGAGGATAGTGCATTAATGCTGGGGAAACGCCTATGTGTACCCAATGTTGGTGACCTACGCAGTCAGATTCTGGAAGAAGGACATATGATGCTGTATGCTATGCACCCTGGAAGCACCAAGATGTATCAAAATTTGAGGAGTCATTTTTGGTGGCCGCGTACGAAGAAAGATGTAGCCGAGTATATTGCTAAGTGCATCACCTGTCAGCAGGTAAAAGCCGAGCATCAGGCTCCAGCAGGAAAGTTGAGATCGTTGACAGTGCCAGAGTGGAAGTGGGAGAAGATCATTATGGATTTTGTGGTTGGACTACCATTGACTAGGAGACAGCATGATGCCATCTGGGTTATTATTGACCGACTTACAAAATCAGCTCATTTTCTTCCCATCCGACAGACAGACACCCTAGACAAGTTGGCGAAGCAGTATGTTACAGAGATTGTGAGACTACATGGAATCCCTAAGTCCATAGTCTCAGGCAGAGATCCGAGATTTACATCGCGGTTTTGGAAGAGTCTGAAAGCAACTTTGGGAACGAAGCTGAGTTTTAGTACCGTATTTCATCCTCAGACCGATAGACAGTCAGAGAGGACTATTTAGACACTGGAGGACATGTTAAGGGCTTGTGCTCTTAATTTTAGTGGGAGTTGGGATCAGTATTTGTCCTTAGTGGAGTTCGCCTACAACAACAGTTTTCATTCCAGTATTGGCATGCCACCGTTTGAAGCTCTTTACGAAAAGAAATGCCGAAGTCTAGTTTGTTGGGATGAAGAAGGTCTCTGTTTGATTATGGGTCCAGATTTGGTTAAGCAGACAGTGGATAAGATTCAGGTAGTTAAGCAGAGTATGAGAGCAGCACAGGACCAATAGAAGAGTTATGCCGATAAGCATCGTCGTGAGATGGAGTACCAAGTGGGAGAAAGAGTTTTTCTCCGAGTTGCACCTTGGAAGGGTGTTATCAGAATCGAGAAAAGAGGGAAGCTGAGTCCCAGGTACATCGGGCCGTATGAGATCGTGGAAAGGGTTGGACCCTTGGCGTACAGATTGTCCTTACCAAAGGAGTTGTCACAGATTCACGATATGTTTCATGTTTCCATGTTGAGGAGGTACGGATAAAATCCGAGTCACGTGGTTACTACAGCAGATGTTGAGGTATCAGAGGTTCTTACATATACAGAGTTGCCAGAATAGATTCTTGCCCGAGAGGTCAGACAGTTGAGGAACCGAGTTATTCCGATGGTAAAGGTTAAGTGGAGCAAGCACTCTGCGAACGAGTCTACATGGGAAGTTGAGGAGCACATGCGTTCTCAGTAGCCGGACCAAAGTTGGAATTTTTCGGGTCCAGGAATCTTCAGAAAAGTCAGGTTTATCCTCGAGTTATCGGACTAGAAATAAAGTCAAGGGGGTGTAATGGTTATTTTCTGGTCCGGACGGGACACGCCTCACAAGCTGCACAGTACGGAGGCTACTGCCGCCTTTTTTTGTGAAGCTCGTGAACTGCTTGTGAGACCCGTGCTTAGACAGTACCTTGCCCGTGCTATACCAGTGATTTGCATGTCCTATACCCGTGTAATATGCCATTCCAGTGCACTCCAGTCTTCATCTCCCCTCACTCCCCTGCAACCTCTGCAACATATCACTGCCCAGTTTTTTTTCTCGTTCCTTCCTCTGCAAAATTCAAAACTAGTGCAACACTCACCCACAAAACCATACAGAAAAAAAAAAGAAAAAAACCACAAACACACCACCCACCGGCTGCCACGTCATCACCCTCCCTTCTTTCTCTTTCCGTGAGCCACCACCACAGCGCCGCCACCACCAACCTCTTCTTCTTCTCCCTGCAACCTCGCCGCCGTCCTCTTCTCCTTCTCCACCGCGACCAGCCGCCCCTCCTTCCTCTCTTCCTCCTCCCGTCGCGACTGCTAGCCGCCACTGCTCCGTGGAAGACGAACCGACGAGACGCCACTCGTGCAACCCGCCTCCTCGCTGCCGACGACTGCAGCACCAGTAGTCGGCCTCCCTCGCGTCGCCTCTGCTCCTCGTGCCGCTTTCCTCCTTGTGCTCGCTTCGTCCGTCGCCCGTTCATCGCGCCGCCGTCTGCATCCCGGGTTAAAGACGACCCGGTTAGGGTCGGGTTGACCCGAGTAGTCCGAGATGGATCTTGGGCTGGGTGGTTGAGCGTGGGTTGGGCTGCTGGGTCAGATCTCTAGGCCTGCACATGGGATGCTCCTGGGCTCCTGTTTGGGGCCTGGGCCTGGCACTGTGGATGGCCTGATCTGGCACTGTTTGGGCCCAGTCCGAATTAAAAAAAAAGAGGAAAAAAATAAATAAAATCTGATATATATATTTATGGTTGATATTTTGAAAATTAAATTATGGAAGTATTTTGCGAAAATATATATGATTATTATGGAATTTTGGGAAAGAAAATAAAATCTGGGAAAACTATAATTCTGCGAAAATAAATATAATTTGTGGAAATAATATTTTGGGAAATAATTTGGGGAAATAATATTCGGGAAATATGATTTTGGGAAAAGTATATTATATATGTTAAATAATAATTATTTTGGAGGAAAATAAATATGGAAAGGGTATTATCAAAGTAAGTATTGTACCGGAATAATATCCGGGTATAGGTATAAATATGGTATAATTTTTGACACTGGAAATAAATGGTGAATTATGATGATAATAGAGAAGTAACCCGGGAAAGTGACCGAGACGAGTCAGTATTTATTTTTCGGTATACAGTATTAGCATGACATTTGCATATCCCTTATGTGTGCATATTATTTTGTTTGATATAGGAGTTGATAACGAGCAGATACTTGAGGAACCGGACTTGGAGTCTGTTGGGCATTTCCCAAATTGATAATCGGCTAAGGTGAGGATGGATAACCTTGGATATGTGTCCGTAATACTCTGTGTGTGTTTTGTTATTTGATTGAACTGCTGAGATGATTGTTGATTGATATTTTATTGCTATGGATATTGTTGTTGATGTTGCTGGATTGTGTTGTTGGTCTTGTGGATTTTGTGAGTAATTGTTGAACTGTTAACTGTGAATAATTGGTGTTATGAGATTTATGATTGGTTGAGTCGGTGGAATAACTTGAGATAATAGGAAGTTAGGTAATTGAGGTTAGAGTATTGAAATTGGAATTGAACTTGAGATGATAATTTAATTTTCACGTGGAAAGTAGTGGTACGACTAGATGGTTAGAGGCTAGTTCTGTGGTGCCATGGCCGGTTTGGTTTGGTTGTTGGGGATGTTGATCCCGGATGATTTGAATATTGGAATGTTGATCCCGAATGATTTGGATATTGTGATGTTGATCCTAGATTGTGTTTTGGCCTAGCATCCGGAATTAGTTAATAACCAGGTACGACCCTAGCTTGTCCAGTGACAGGGGCCCGAAAGATAAAATTGGTAATAATAATAAATATTCTTTTGGTCTTGGCTCAGTTGTATTTTGGTAGATTCTTTTTGTTGTGTTTGCTTGTATTTACTTTGAAAGTATTATGGTTGCCTGCATATCTCTGTTCATCTTTTGTCGGTGAGCACTTCGGACTCACCCCTCACCTGCGGGATTTCATCCCGGAGGTTAAGTTGTTTCGTAGTTCAGGTACGACGTTCGATGGCTGCTGCTTTCTTCTCCACCTGACCCCGGATCCATACCCCGCTGCATGTGCATAGAGTCTTCCGCTGCTGTTCTGTTGCATATGATGCTGTATTATAATTCCGCTGCTATGTTTGCTTGTTCATATGACTTTGAGGTTGTTTGTCACTCTGCCTCTGTTGCTTCCTCTTTTCTCTGTTGTTGTTATATAATGTGAGCTGTGAACTGCTAAATAATGGTCCCCGTGTTGGGGTGACGGTTATTGTATTGTTTTCCAATTGTAAATTCGGGTTGTTGTACTGTATTCCCTATCAATAAGAATAGTTTCGGCACGTGTTTACTGTATCCGGTAAATACGGGTTGGGGAGCTTCAAAAATTTTTAATGTTCATTTTGTATGGGCTTGAAAATTTATTGTGCTCTTATAAGCTTAATGGACTATTAAGGATTTAGTGTGCTAAGTTAATAGGTTCGATTGTATGGATTGTATATTATTATTCACAACAATTGTTTTGTACAAAATAAATTAAAGGACGTATTTCTTTAATTTATGATTTGACGGTACGGTTTTATTTTAGTCTAACTATGTGTTAGATAGTAAATGAAATTAAGTACTTTCAATCATATTAGATAATTATATGTCAATTATCTAGTATGTATAAAATAATATTAAAGAATAAGTTTCTTTAATTTATGATTGATTGTTTGTTTATTTTTATTTAAACTAACTATGTGTTACACTTTAAATAAAATAAAGTCAAGTCAATTATATTGAATAGTTATATGTTAATTATCTAGTTTGTGAAAAATAATAATTATTTTAAAGAATAAGTTTCTTTAATTTATAATTGATTGCATGTTTATTTTAATCTAACTATGTATTAGATGATAAATAAAATCAAGTGCTTTAAATAAAATTTAAAATAATTATTTGTTAATTATCTGATCTATGAAAAATAACTTTAAAGAATTAGTTTCTTTAATAAATTTTTCATTGCTAGTTTTTTATTTAAGAATTAACTATGTGTTATTCTCAATTGGAAAATAATTGTTTTTGATAATGTTGGATAATTATATGTTAATTACCTATTTCAAAAAATTTTTATTGAAGACTAAGTTTCTTCAATAAATTATTGATTGCTAGTTTTATTTAAGAATTTATTATGTATAAAATCTTAAATGAAAATAAGTACTTTCAAAAATAATGGATAATTATCTGTTAATTATCTAGTTTAAAAGAGAATTATTAAAGAATGAGTTCCTAAAAAAATAATTAATTGCTAATTTTATTTTTGGATCTAACTATGTATTAAATCCTTAAATAAAAATTTGTGCACTTAATAATACCATATAATTATGTGTTAATTATTTGTAAATTGATTACTAATTTTTATTCTTAAATTCAACTATGTGTTGATCTTTAGAGTAAAATTAATGCTCTCAATAAAATTAGATAATTATGTGTTAATTATCTATTTCTCACTTAAGGAAAAGACTTAGTGTTTATTCCTAGTGGGAGTTTAAATTGCTTTATACTGTTGAGTATTATGCAATAGTTAATTATTCTTTTAAGCATGAATGATGATGCACTTTGATGGGTTTTCGATTGTGTGCTTAGAAGGATGTTAGCTATTTATTTTATTTATTATATAAAGCATGAATTATTTGAAACGACCCGACCTCTAATTACCCAACTCACAGCATTTACCGGACAACAGTGCCGACACGTGGCACAAACAATGTAAATATCAGAAATAACGACCCAATGGCCCAACATCAAATACACGTCACCCGATCTCGGGGACATCGACACATAAATCCGGCCTCACGGCCCAATATCCAAAAACACGTCACCCGAGCCCGGGGACCCAAAATATAGCACAGCGGAAGCAATTAAATCTCAATATCATCATATGCAAAACCTGATGCAAACTAATGGATCCGAGTCCTGTCCGAGGGATAACGCCGCAGTCTGTCTGGAATGTATCACACCTGAACCATAAATAACTCAACCTACGGGATGAAAGCCCGCAGGTGAGGGGTGAGTCCGAAGTGCCCACCAACCATGGATAGACAATCAATATGCAACACTATAAAATACTAAAGGTCGAAAACAGGCACAACAGCCAAAATATTCCAATCCAAAAGACTTGACCCAAAACTGGTCCAAGACCCAAGAAGACTTAAACAAAAATCCAATTTCCAATTTTATCTTTCCGGCCCCCGTCACGGATAAGCTAGGGTCGTACTAGGTTATCGACCTGTTCCTGGTGCCAGATAAAAAAGAACCCGGGATCAACATCCCAATAACAAATTTCAGGGATCAACATCCCAATCAAACCGGCATCAACATGCCCATCACAAGTAACCCAGATCATGGTCACCACAAAACAGTCTCTAACCATCCGGTCGTACCTCTACTTACCACGTGACAATTATATCCTCATCATCCAAATACCAAATCTCAGGGATCAACATCCCTAACCAAAACACCGGAATAGACATCCCAATCCAAAACCAAGGATCGACATCCTTATCACATTTTATTATTTAATCCATTATTCTTTATACCAAAAAGACACAGAGATAAACATCCAAAAACTCAATGCACAGGGATAAACATCCCAAAATCAAATCATGGTGCTGGGATAAATATCCCGAATAAAACCACAGCAAATGCAACAATCATCAAACACAACAACCGAGTAATATAGGCACATATCAAAGGAAATCCACCCTCACCTTAGCCGATTACTCAACTCTGAAGACAATAACTGGTCCAAAGTCAGATCCTCGGAAAACTGCCCGATATCAAAACCTATACAACAAAACAACATGTTCACATAAATGCACATAATCGGTATGCTATGATGCCATAAATTGTAAATTAAACTCATCGGTAAAACATCTCGATTTTATATATATTATCATGAAATTATCCTTTATCATAATTATACCTTTTCCAAAAATATTTCGCATGTATATAGGGTTACAAAAGTATATTTTCAAAGCTATTAAATCAAAATATTTCATAAAATAATATACTTTTTCCAAATTAATAAACAACATAATTTTTCCTGAAAAGTATATCTTATATATGTATTTTTCCCAAAATTATTTCCATAAAATATTTTACTTCCCAAAATATAATTACCAAATATTATTATCTTTAGAAAACCATATTTCCAAAAAAATTAGTCATACAAACTTATTTTCTGAAAATAAATACGAATTTATAAATATACATATATATATTTCAAAGGTAAAATACTTTTCCAAACAATTATATATCAAAGTAATTATATATTTTCAAAACTATTACTTTTGTATACCATAAATACATATTTCTATAAAGTAATCAATTACCATAATTTTTGGGGGAAAATAATATATATATAATTTCCAGAAATTATTTTCATGGTACATATATTTTTCCAAATAATATTAGTTTTTCCAAGACATAACTTAATTATTTATCAAAGTATATATATTTATATTTTTCTCAAAATACCAGAATTAAACTGACCATAATTTTGTCAAGGTAAAAATATATATTTTTTTCAAAATTAAATACCAGAATAATTATAAAAACTTGTTTATATTCTTTTCTTTTTTTTTTAATTCTGGACTGGGCCATGAACAGTGAGCCCATGCCCAGCCCAGGTCCAACCCGTCCAACCCAACCCAAACAGCAGCCCACTTAAAAAAAAACCAGGTTCGCAACCCGCCCGAAGGAAACGGGTCGACGTAACCCCGTGGCTCACCTCGCGGGTTGCAGCAACAGCAGGGGCGACGAGAGCGCGAGGAAGGAAAGCGAGCGAGGCAGGGCGTGCGGCGGATGAAGGCGACGCGAAGGAGGCCGGAAGCTGGGCGCGGCGTCGCGGCGGCTGAGCAGGAGCGTGGGAGAAGATGGATCCGCGGGTTCTCTGCCGGGTCAACGACTCGTGCAGGAGCGTCCGGCGGCGGAAGAACACCAGTGCGACGGGGACAAGTCGACGACGGCGAGAGGAAGGCCATGGTGGCGGCGGTGCTGCGAATGGCAGCGTGGACTGGCTCGGCGTGCACAGTAACCCGAGGAAGAAATGGTGACGGCACTGCTCATCTCTTCTGGGTTTCCCCTTTTTTTCTTTTTTTTTTCATTCTATTTTTCCTTTCTTTTTTTCATTTTCTGTATTGTATTTTTTTTTCCTTTTCTTTTTTTCTTCTTTTTTTTTTCCTCTTGTTTTTCCGATTTTCTCTTTTTTTTTCTTTTCTTTTTTTTTCCTTTCCTTTTTCTCTCCTTTTTTTTTTCCTCTCTTCTTTTCTCTCTTTTTCTTTTCTTCCTTTCTTCTTCTCTTCTCCTGCTTCCTTCCTCTGGTTTCGTTTTATACAGGTGCACAGAAGAAAGGCTGCGCCGCCTGCATAATTGAGCTCAATTATGCAGGTTGGCTGCATATGGGGCGAGTCCAGACCGGACCAGAAAATAACTGCATACCCCCTTAGCTATTTTCCAGTGTGATTTTTCTGAGGATTCCGGGACCCGAAAAATACCAACTTTGGTCCGTAAAATCGACGGAAAAATCTCGAGCAAGGGAAAAACCTTGGTTTTGAAAAACGACACTCGATTTACCTTGAATTAATTACCCAAGATTAAATTCAAAGGTAAATTACTGTATAAAGACTTTTACAGTCCCGGTAAAAATACCAAATTTTTACCCGGGCTGTTACATTCTACCCACCTTAAAAAGAATTTCGTCCTCGAAATTCCGTCTTATCCATGGGTCCTACCACGATAAGCTTCTGGTATACTCTACCAGGTGTCTAACTCAACACGAGATACCGCTTATACCCTTAAGCGACATCTCCTCCGCTTATATAAACCGATCCTCATAACTAAGAACTCACTCTCAGCCATGGACTCTCCACTAAGAACAAGAACCACCTCAGACTCCGAGGATAATAGCTATATCGGTGGTACTGCTTTCCCGACAAGCTCCGATGAAGAACCTCCCAAGAAGTGGTTCAAGACAAACACCATCAGTCTGAAGGAAGATATGGTGGTCTCCCCAAGACAGCGAAAGAAGCGTGCTGGCAAAGAAGCTGATGATCGGAAGGGCAAAGCAACGGCTGACAGCAGCACTCCACAGCAGACACTGATGCAGCTAAATGTCTCACTGAGAAAGGTCAGCTCGGCAGTGATGCAGATAGAACTGGCGTGTGCGGAACTCTTCCCTCACATGAAAAACATCCAGAAGCTTGTAAAAGACCTTGAGAAGCAAGTAACTCCTTAGAGTACTCAGGGACGGATCCAGAAACATTTTCCAGTGTAGGCAAAAGAAATTAAACAATGAACAATCATTTTACCCTTTCAATAGATGTAAAAATTACACTATAAATGTTAAAATTAATTAGAAGAAATTACAATTACTAATGAGCTTTGAGGTTGTAGTTGTATTGTTGCAAAAGTAATAGGGGCAAGGTCTCATATCTAAATTTCACCCTCAAAATTGGTTGATATATATATAAAAAATTAAATATAGCAATTGTTCCCTACATGTTCCCTTTGTAAATATTGGATAATTTTTTTCAATGCTATCAAATATATCTTTCTCAACATATATACTTTTACATTTGGGGAAAAAAAATTAAACAATCACATTTTATTAGTTAATATATTATTTCATACAGTTTAAGGAAAAAAGAGGATAACAAAATACAATTGTGAATATATAAATTTTTGAGGTGACTTATAGATTGAATATGCATGAATATGAATCTTTTAAAAAATAAATGAATAAGAACATTTGTTAATATTTAAAAGAATTTGCTCATCAGTTTTATTCGTTTGTTAGTCCACTTGCCACATACCAAGCAGATAATTACCAAGATATAAATCCTTTAATGAGTGCGCAGGAAAAATTATAGTAAGGGTAGACTCGTAATATTCCTAGAAAGAAAGAGTACACTCGTAATGAAAGACATTAAAATTACTCCAATTACAGCTCATATTGGAAAGATACTCAAATCTCAGTGTAGGCAAAATAAGCAAGTCAGAATTTTGGGGCTAAAAGTTAGTAGGTAAATATTTT
This sequence comes from Turnera subulata, assembly GCA_028386065.3. Lineage (NCBI taxonomy): Eukaryota > Viridiplantae > Streptophyta > Magnoliopsida > Malpighiales > Passifloraceae > Turnera > Turnera subulata. The sequence continues at coordinate 73,163 of JAKUCV010005756.1, read as the reverse complement.
ATTATTGGAAACTAGTGTAGTCACCTGCCTACGGTGACTACACTGTGTATCCGTCCTTGAGAGTATTTCTTCTTCGTTGTAAAACCGTTATGAAATAGATAAAACAAGCTTTCTTTTTAAATCAAAACTTTTATGTTACGAAATCTCAAGTTAAACAGAAAAACAAAACATCTCAAAGCAGAACAAAAATCAACAATAAGGATATAAAATCAAACATAAAGAGGCTAAAAACAAAACTCGTTTAACAAAACCAAAACATAAAGAAGTTAAAACAAAAACATATTTTCATGATCAACGCTCATATCGGTCGTAAACATCCTCGATCCCGAGAAACGTAATATGCACAGCTAACGGTGACGTCGATTTCCCTCGTGAAAAGACGTCCGTTAACTCGTAAGGCGATGATCACGAGCACGTCCTATGTCCCTCGATAGAGACGTTATCCACTTGTCCACAAACTCCGCATGAGCCAAAAACGTCTGTCAGGTCTCGTATCTCTCCACGACGTCCAAACAGGTGTAACCTTGTCGCACATGCTCTCTACTCGAGGTATGGTCCCATCAATCTAGCCACAACGGTCGCGGATGCATGTGATAAAAGATGTAGAAAATATAGAAAAAAAATAAAAAAACGCCAAGATAGCCAGGGCGAAAGAAAATTGTGAGATGGAAAGGAGCTGAAAGACACTTGCGTTTGTAGCCCGAAAAACATATAAAGTGATGAAGTAATAAATAAGGCAACAACAAAATTTTCAAAAAGCAACACCTTGAAGAATGAAAACAGTTTGGAGTTTTGTGAAGGGAATCTGCATTTCCCATCACCGAAAAATATTTAAAACTTTCCGAAAACATGTGGGGGCTATACCTTGAAAAACAGAAAATCTCTTCTTTTTTTTCTATAAAAGGCAAAACGATGGAAAACGAAACCATAAAGCATCTTAAAGTAAACAAAACGCTAAGGCAAAAGAAACCACAATACTCAGAAAAACAAAACACCAACGCGTCCAAAATGCGATGTCTGCTCCATCGTCCGTCTTTTTCGTCGAAGGTGCCTCCCTAGGAAGAAGAAACCGGCTGGCCTACAGTCTGATCAACGAACGTCCAGAGGAACTACCAAGCGAGCTTGGCAGGATGCCTCGTCTGGTCTTCGTCGACGATCTCTACTCGTCGAGGTTCTTCGTCACTCCCATGGAAGAGACGTTCTTCCTAGGGGACCAAAGCACCCTGAGGACCTCCTTCTGCGGCTCGGCTAATTCCGTCATGTTTTTCATTTCTAAAAGACTTCAGGAATTCAACCTAGAGCCCACTTGCCATTTCCTGGACCAAGGCACCTACTACCAGCTCTCGATGACTGCCCAGAGCATGCCCAGAGTGACTCGGTTACCCCAAACTTGGCCAAAGGCCCGACTACTGGTGTGGAACTGCAGAGGAATCGGTGGGTGTTCCCAGGAGTTTTCCCGTACCTTGAAAGATCTGAAGGACGAGTACAAGCCCAATATGGTTCTTCTCACGGAGACCCAGTGGCAGCCTGAAGACGATCACGGTGTCATCCCACTTCGGTTCCCTCCAGCAAGCCGGTTCGAGCTTCCTGGCCAGAACAACATGGGCGGCATGTGGTTCTCGTGGAACGATAGCATCAGGGTCAACATTACCAATAACCCCAATAGCTTCAGGGTCAACATTGTACCAAGGAAATGAATAATTTTTATAATAATATCAATGTAATAATAATATTAGTAATATTAATAATATTTATGTTTCTACATATTTATGGCATCAATTATCTCTTATGTGAATGTTCTGTGGCAAGCTGGCGTCCCTCGACTGGATCCATCATGTACTAACTAAATGAAAAAAATGCAAAATAATAAACATATGGAGCGATCTATGCACAACAAATAAGCAAACAATCACCCAAGGACCTACCGCCCGCTCCGCTACCAAAAATGAAACGACCCGACCTCTAATTACCCAACTCACAGCATTTACCGGACAACAGTGCCGACACGTGGTACAAACAATGTAAATATCAGAAATAACGGCCCACTGGCCTAACATCAAATACACGTCACCCGATCTCGGGGACATCGACACATAAATCCGGCCCCTCGGCCCAATATCCAAAAACACGTCACCCGAGCCCGGGGACCCAAAATATAGCACAACGGAAGCAATTTAATCTCAATATCATCATATGCAAAACCTGATGCAAACTAATGGATCTGAGTCTTGTCCGAGGGATAACGCCGCAGCCTGTCTGGAATGTATCATACCTGAACCACAAATAACTCAACCTACGGGATGAAAGCCCGCAGGTGAGGGGTGTGTCCGAAGTGCCCACCAACCATGAATAGACAATCAATATGCAACACTATAAAATACTCAAGGTCGAAAACAGACACAACAGCTAAAATATACCAATCGAAAAGACTCGACCCAAAACTGGTCCAAGACCCAAAAAGACTTAAACAAAAATCCAATTTCCAATTCTATCTTTCCGGGCCCCGTCACGGATAAGCTAGGGTTGTACCAGGTTATCGACCTATTCCTGGTGACAGATCAAAAAGAACCCGGGATCAACATCCCAATAACAAATTTCAGGGATCAACATCCCAATCAAACCGGCATCAACATGCCCATCACAAGTAACCCAGATCATTGCCACCACAAAACAGTCTCTAACCATCTGGTCGTACCTCTACTTACCACGTGACAATTATATCATCATCATCCAAATACCAATTCTCAGGGACCAACATCCCTAACCAAAACACCGGAATAGACATCCCAATCCAAAACCAAGGATCGACATCCTTATCACATTTTATTATTTAATCCATTACTCTTTATACCAAAAAGACACAGAGATAAACATCCAAAAACTCAATGCACGGGGATAAACATCCCAAAATCAAATCATGGTACTGGGATAAACATTCCGAATCAAACCACAGCAAATGCAACAATCAACAGTCCAACAATCATCAAACACAACAACCGAGTAATATAGGCACATATCAAAGGAAATCCATCCCCACCTTAGCCGATTACTCAACTCTGAAGACAATAACTGGCCCAAAGCCGACTCCTCGGGAAACTGCCCGATATCAAAACCTATACAACAAAACAACATGTTCACATAAATGCACATAATCGGTATGCTATGATGCCATAAATTGTAAATTAAACTCATCGGTAAAACATCTCGATTTTATATATATTATCATGAAATTATCCTTTATCATAATTATACCTTTTCCGAAAATATTTCGCATGCATATAGGGTTACAAAAGTATATTTTCAAAGCTATTAAATCAAAATATTTCATAAAATAATATACTTTTTCCAAATTAATAAACAACATAATTTTTCCTGAAAAGTATATCTTATATATGTATTTTTCCCAAAATTATTTCCATAAAATATATTACTTGCCAAAATATAATTACCAAATATTATTATCTTTAGAAAACCATATTTCCAAAAAAATTAGTCATACAAACTTATTTTCTGAAAATAAATACGAATTTATTAATATACATATATATATTTCAAAGGTAAAATACTTTTCCAAACAATTATTTTCCAGGAAAAATAATATATATATAAAATTTCTAGAAATTATTTTCATGGTACATATATTTTTCCAAATAATATTAGTTTTTTCAAGACATAACTTAATTATTTATCAAAGTATATATATTTATATTTTCTTCAAAATACCAGAATTAAACTGACCCTAATTTTCTCAAGGTGAAAATATATTTTTTCAAAATTAAATACCAGAATAATTATAAATACTTGTTTATATTCTTTTCTTTTTTTTTTTTAATTCTGGACTGTGCCATGAACAGTGAGCCCATGTCCAGCCAAGGTCCAACCCATCCAACCCAACCCAAACAGCAGCCCACTTTAAAAAAAAAAAAGGGGCGGCGAGAGTGCGAGGAAGGGAAGCTAGCGAGGCAGGGCGTGCGGCGGATGAAGGCGACGCGAAGGAGGCCGGAAGCTGGGCGCGGCGTCGCGGCGGCTGAGCAGGAGCGTGGGAGAAGCTGGATCCGCGGGTTCTCCGCTGGGTCAGCGGCTCGTGCTGGAGCGTCCGGCGGCAGAAGAACACGGGGGCGACGGGGACAAGTCGGCGACGGCGAGAGGAAGGCCATAGTGGCGGTGGTGCAGCGAACGGCGGCGTGGACTGGCTCGGCGTGCACAGTAACCTGAGGAAGAAATGGTGACGGCACTGTTCAACTCTTCCGGGTTTCCCCCTTTTTTTTCTATTTTTTTTCTATTTTTCCTTTTTTTTCAATATCTGTATTGTATTTTTTCCCCTTTTGTTTTTTTTTCTTCTTGTTTTTTTTCCTCACTGTTTTTTTGCGGTTTTCTCTTTTTTTTTTCTTTTTTTTCTTTTCTTCTCTTTTTTTTTTCCTTTCCTTTTTCTCTCTTTTTTTTTTCCTCTCTTCTTTTCTCTCTCTTTTTTTTCTTCCTTTCTTCTTCTCTTCTCCTGCTTCCTTCCTCTGGTTTTGTTTTATACAGGTGCACATGAGAAAGGCTGCGCCGCCTGCATAATTGAGCTCAATTATGCAGGTTGGCTGCATATGGGGCGAGTCCAGACCGAACCAGAAAATAACTGCATACCCCCTTAGTTATTTCCGGTATGATTTTTCTGAGGATTCCGGGACCCGATAAATACCAACTTTGGTCCGTAAAATCCATGGAAAAATCTCGAGTGCGGGAAAAATCTCGGTTTTGAAAAAACACACTCGATTTACCTTGAATTAATTACCCAAGAATAAATTCAAAGATAAATCACTGTATAGAGACTTTTACAGTCCCGGTAAAAATACCAAATTTTTACCCGGGCTATTACATTATTCTTGTATATATGATGTGGCATCCTCTATGGACTTATGTGATTATATTTGTTTTAATACAATGTGTTCTAGTTTATTATTGACTATTGTAAGAATAATATCATCATTAAACCTCATAAGTTGAGAAATTTTTAGGATGGTATTTGTAAAGTTTTGAATGCATGAAAATTCAATATGTTGGATTAGTGTGATATTTTGTGCTCTGATAAACCATAAAGGGTGAGCCTGTAAAAGGTAGAGAGTGACCTCTAGCTTATGAGCAAGAGGAAGAAACTCTTTCTTACACTATGTGTGTGGCTATTAGTGTAAGTATCCGGGCATGCAAATTGACAATCAAATGCGATAACATACGCAGCGGAAAAACCGGATACACATGGAGGATCCAAGTGAAGGGTAGCTAAACCGAATAACAAAAACGAACATACCTGAAACGGTTGAGGTCTTTTACCTAACTGATGAACTGAATCAGCTAGAGCCAGAAGGATATCCTGCTCCTCTACAGTATCCACACGAACCGTCAATCAAAAGCCAGAATCGTCTCACGATTTCCAACCCCCGAGCACTCCCGAACCTTAGTGCTAGCTACGGATTTCCGAGAGCTATATGTGGTGTTTATGGTATCTCTTTCTTTCACCAAGAAGAGAGGAAGAAGTGTGTGTGTTTCTTGCTCTGAAAAACCCAGAATTCAGAGAGAGTAAGAAGGGTCAAGAGTAATCTGATTACTCTACCCCCAATTAGTGCTAAGAGGCAATGGGATAATGGCCAACATATTGGCCCATTATCTTTTATGATTATGTCTCCACATAACCATGTCTCTACTAATGTACAAACACTCATCACAGCACTAATTTGGTCCAATAATTCTGTCAATAACTGAACCAAACCAGCCCAAAACGACCCTAGTCCAACCACGGTCGAACCGTGATCCAACCACACCTGGTCAAACCATGGTCCAACCACGGTTCAACCACCTACTCGAATCAACGATTCTATGTGTGTGATCCTGTAGGCACTTGTAACGTTCGACAATAATTGTAAAATCTCATTTTACAATTATAAGCAAAGAGCGGCGTCTAGCAACACATCATTGCTACCCGAACGACAAGATCAGTACTGATTCAATATGCCTCGGAAACATGTCATCGTCCCTTCGTCCCATTATCAAGATTAAACACAAGAAATGGAATATGTCAATCTCGCATATGTTCAATCTCGGTTTCTTGATCCTCGAGTTAACCGCGTAAAACAGATACCTATGATATCACCATATCATAATCCGAGCATGGCCATGCATTTCCGGTTCAACTCTATCAAGAAACCATCCGATAATATACCCGTTATATGGGTTGGACGAATCCCCTCTGGATCATACAAAACCCACTACACATTTATCATATACCCAATGATTACACTAAGTCTACTCATTTACGAAATAGCCAAGAGTAATTATATCTCATATAATTCTCAACATACGCTAGTCTTAATTTATTATTACAACCCATCCATAATAATAATCGACTAGGGACATTTAAGAATATATAAATATTCTAGGGTTATAAATATGTGCAAGCGTTTATCTCATAAACGATATTTATTGGAATAACCTTAATGTGTATACATGATTACAAATAAACATCCATTGATTGGGTTTTGGGCATATTACACTTACAATCTCCCACTTGCACTAAAGCCAATCATACATGTATCTAATACCAATGGACGCAGCAAGACCATCATGCTTCTATTGTGTGAGCGGCTTAGTCAACGGATCTGCTACATTGTTCTCAGGTGGAACTCTGCACGGTCTGACATCGCCTCTGTCTATGATCTCTCTAATAAGATGATAGCGTCGGAGAATATGTTTGGATCTCTGGTGGTATCTAGGTTCCTGAGCCTGTGCGATTGTCCCATTGTTGTCACAACAGAGCTCAATCAGACTCTCAATGCTCGGAACTACCCCAAGTTCAGTTACGAACTTCTTGATCCAAACAGCCTCTTTCGATGCATCTGAGGCAGCAATATACCCAGCCTCGGTTGTAGAATCGACAACTGTCTCTTGCTTTGAACTCTTCCAGCATACAGCACCACCTCCAAGACAAAACACATAACCTGACTACGATCTAAAATCATCCCTATCGGTTTGGAAGCTAACATCTGTGTAACCCTTTACAACAAGCTCATCCACGCTTCAGTAAACCAGGAATGCATCCTTAGTCCTTCTCAAGTACTTAAGGATGTTCTTAACTGCTGTCCAGTGACTCTTACCGGGATCAGCTTGGTATCTGCTTGTGACACTCAAAGCATAAGCGACATCCGGTCGAGTACATAGCATGGCATACATGATAGATCCTATTGCAGAAGCATAAGGAATCTTACTCATCCGCTCTCTCTCCTTAGTCGTACTAGGACATTGATTCTTTGAGAGAGCTACGCCATGTGACAAGGGCAAGAATCCTTTCTTGGAATCTTGCATGCTAAACCT
>JAKUCV010005756.1:46981-64885 GCA_028386065.3 Turnera subulata | reverse complement strand
AGGAAGGTCAGCTTGACTCATCATCGAACGAACCATGTCTAACAAGGTTCTATTCCTCCTTTCGGATACACCATTCCATTGAGGCGTACCCGGTGGAGTGAGCTGTGATACTATACCACACTCCTTTAGATGATCAAGAAATTCTCGGCCTAAGTATTCACCTCCTCGATCTGATCGAAGCATTTTAATGCTCTTGCCGAGTTGATTTTGTACTTCATTCTTCAATTCTTTGAACTTTTCAAAGGATTCTGACTTGTGTCTCATTAGATACACATAGCCATACCTACTAAAATCGTCAGTAAATGTAATGAAGTATTGAAATCCACCTCTAGCTTGTGTCAACATCGGTCCACATACATCACTATGTATAAGACCTAACAAGTCCGAAGCTCTTTCACCTTTACCGGTAAAAGGAGCCTTCGTCATCTTGCCTAACAAACATGACTCACATGTCTCAAATGATTCAAAATCAATTGAGTCTAAAATTCCATCTTTATGGAGTTTAGATATACGAGTCTCGTTTATATGGCCCAATCGACAATGCCAAAGATAGGTTTCATTAGAATCGTTCATTCTAACCTTCTTCGTATTAACGTTATAGATTGCGGTTTCTAGGTTAAGAACATACAAACCATTGCTTAAATACGCATCACCATAATAAACATCATTGAAATAAATAGAACAACAATTGTCCTTTATTACAAATGAAAAACCTTTCTTGTCAAGACAAGACACAGAAATCAAATTCCTGCTTATGGTTGGTACATAATAACAATTGTCCAGTTCTAAAACCAAACCACTCGGTAAGGTAAGATAGTAAGTTTCTACGGCTAATGCAGCAACTCTTGCTCCATTTCCCACGCTCAGGTCTATCTCACCCTTTGCCAATCTCCTACTCTTTCTCAGTTCCTGCACATTTACACAAATGTGAGAACCACATCCGGTATCTAATACCCATGATGCAGAGATAGAGATATTAGCTTCTATAACAAAGATACCTGAAGTGGAAGTCTTACTTGCCTTGTGCTTCTTCACCTCTTCAAGGTAAACAGGGCAGTTGCACTTCCAATGGCCCGGTTTATTGCAATGGAAACAATGTCCTTCCTTTGCAATACCAGCCTTGGGTTTCAGCACATGATCACAAGAAGATGCACATGCACCAAACTTTTTAGCACATTTCTTTTTCTTGTTAAACTTTACTTTACCCTTTCCTTTGCCTTTTCCAATCATCATAATGTTGGATTTGTTTGCCCTCATTTGTTGCTCAACTGTTCCCAACATGTTAAGCAACTCAGACAATGATTTGTCAGGATGATTCATATTGAAGTTCATGACAAATTGGCTGTAACTATCCGGCAACGATTGCTGGACTAGATCAACAGCCAACTCCTTCTGCAGAGGAAAACCAAGACCCTCAAGGCTCTCAATGTATCCAATCATTTTGAGCACATGAGGTTTTGCGGGTGATGACTCAGCCATCTTGCATTGGAACAATGCCATAGAGGTCTCATACCTCTCATGCCTAGCTTGCTCTTCAAAAAGCATTTTCAGATGTTCGATCATATCGAATGCACCAAAATTCTCATGTTGCTTCTGAAGCTCAGAATCCATGTTAACAAGCATAAGGCATGCTGCATCTATTGTATCATCAAGGTGCTTCTTGTAAGCATCCCTTTCTGCCCTTGGAGCACTAGGCGCCGGTTCATCCAGAACAGGCCCTTCGAGGACATACAACTTCTTTTCTTGTTTGAGGACTATCCTCAAGTTGCGATACCATTTTAGGAAGTTATTCCCCTTCAAATTTTCCTTCTCAAGAATAGATCGAGTGACATTGTGCTAGTGTTTTGTGCCATAGAAATTCTACAACAATGATCAACTCACACAAATAAGAGTCATGCATACAAAATCATTTAACAAGGAATTCTGTTAAATGATGCTCCTACTATATAAATCGAGACAATCATATAAGTAGGCCAAGATCCATATTTTACTACTAGATAAGTCAGCTTTGGCTGATCGCTTACTTCATAGTTATTTAGGTAGACAACTCTTGTCAATTACATCTCATGTAACTCTTGGATAGTTGAGTGAACAACACTTGTTCTTGTCTATCTCATAGACTTAGCTCAACTCCTTGCCTCTAAGTCTTAATCCTATTAGGATGACCTAGTTAATTTCAACACCATAATAAGCAGTTCCGATATTACAATTATCGCGTCGCACCTTGCTAGGATAAACATTGGCACCTTGCTTTGGCAAAACCTACCAAGTGTTAATCTAAGCAATGAAGAGTGCTTATCATGGAAGGCAACACAAGAAGAACTTAATATTTTCATCAACATATTATTCCAATACATTACATGCATGTTCTTGATGAATCATATATTGATGTTTGTAAGTTTGAACACCAAAATTACAAGTGAACATCGATGTCTAACAGTGAACATCGATGTTGTGAGAATCTGATTCTCGCCAACCACTTGGCCGAGGCTTAAGAACATCAATGTTCAACACTTCAACATCGATGTTTTGAGTAACTTGAACTCCAAACTATTTGGCAGTAGCTCAATAACATCGATGTTCAACTTTTCAACATCGATGTTTTGAGAATTCCAAAAGTTCAAAATTTTGGCAGTAGCATTTTAACATCGATGTTTGAACTTCTGGAACTCAAGAACATCGATGTTGGAATCTTGAACATCGATGTTATGAGAGTTCTGGAACTTCAAACCAATTTGGCTGAGCTCAAATAACATCGATGTTTAACTCTTAAACATCGATGTTTTTGAGAGTTTTGCATGAGAACATCGATGTTGGTCACACAACATTGATGTTGTGAACGTTCGGCCGAGGCTAAACTTCATCAGAACATCGATGTTGGTCACACAAAATCGATGTTATGAAGGTTCGGCCAAGGCTAAACTTCATGCTAACATCAATGTTGGTCTCACCAACATCGATGTTATGGCCTAGCTGTACTAGAACGACAATCGTTCTATACAAAAACCGACACTCGATTTTTCTTAGTCGAACTCTTCGACTTACTGCCATGAACATCTTGATTGATATCTCATACCAATCAAGTGCTTGTTGTCAAAACACTTTTAACAAAAACACAACATCAACATGTTCAATAACTCATTTAGCACATCACATATACAAATGAATTCAGCATAACACATATACTAGCATGTTCATACTATATCACATATAACATATGAACACATAATTCAGTTTAGAACTTCACAAGAGGCTCCGCTACCACTGTAAGTATCCGGGCATGCAAATTGACAATCAAATGCAATAACATACACAGCGGAAAAACCAAATACACATGGAGGATCCAAGTGAAGGGTAGCTAAACCGAATAACAAAAACGAACAGACCTGTAACGGTTGAGGTCTTTCACCCAACTGATGAACCGAATCAGCTAGAGCCGGAAGGATATCCTGCTCCTCTACGGTATCGACAAGAACCGTCAATCAAAAGCCAGAATCATCTCACGACTTCCAACCCCCGAGCACTCCTGAACCGTAGTGCTAGCTACGGATTTTCGAGAGCTATATGTGATGTTTATGGTATCTCTTTCTTTCACCAAGAAGAGAGGAAGAAGTGTGTGTGTTTCTTGCTCTAAAAAACCCAGAATTCAGAGTGCAAGAGAGAGTGAGAAGGGTCAAGAGTAATCTGATTACTCTACCCCCAATTAGTGCTAAGAGACAATGGGATAATGGCCAACATATTATATGGAATACATGTTATGTACATGTGTGGACATATGCTAGGTGCATATGCTGGGATGAGAGGCTTAGTGCTGAGCTCATCAAAAGATATGTCTAACAGACAGGTTAGCTCTCTCACACGAATAACCATCTCTATGACTAAGTGTGTCATAGGGGTAAGACAGTTTTAAGTCAAGAATAAGTTGAGTACTTATTCTATAAGAGCCTGACTTAAAACATATTGTCGCCTTGATATTGTTCAAGATGAGGTCAGTCATGATTGACCGAAGATAAAACGGAGTACGGTTTTATCTTGTCTCTTCAAAAGCTAGGTAGGGTTCTGTTGTAAAACGGTAGAGTGGTGAACCCAAGTTGAACACTAGGTGTGTTTGAACTATTACCTATACAGTATTTAACGACATATGCTCCAATAAGGGATGGAGAAAATACTGTGACACATGAATTCATACCATGTGTGCTTTGTGATCGATTAAGGAGTAGGAAATATGATCTCATTTCCTTACTGTGTGAGCCTTGAGAAATTATTAATAATTTCTCACAAGCGCCCTTAGGGAACTTTTGCTACTACTTGAAACCTTAGTTTGGTGTTGCTATCTTAGCTGTATTCTGAATGGCCATGAGTGATTCGACCTAATTGGGATATGTCAGAAAAGCAGCTGAGTTAAGATGTAGAGTTTTGAGTAAAAGGGAAAATCATTGAGTGTTGTATTTTTCTTTGTGTTCGCAATGTGGCCACTTATGTTTTTCAGTAAAATATAATTGTGAATACATATAGAGAATGGAGATCTGTGTTTCTCTAAGAATGCAACAAAATGTATCTGGGGAGCTTACATACTTTCTCTACTTGAGCTATTGTCTATTCTTAATAGATGTACAATATAGTTCTCTACTTGAGCTATTGTATACTCCTAACAGATGTACAATAAAGAGCTCTTACTAGTATGTTGGTCACACGACTTATTTGCCCGTATGAAATGTTTCGAAGATGTAGATGATAGTGTCCATCATGTGTGAGTGGGAGATATTGGTTTATTGGGTTGTATACCCATGATGGTCTGGGCCTATTTGATAAAGCCCAGTTCCATATTGTTTTATGGAAAAACTGTTAGTCAGTTTATTCCTAGGTGTGCAGAATAGAAAAAGAACGTGGGTTGTTTTTCCTTTCACTGTGTGCTCTCTCTCTCTCCTTCTCTCTAGTTTGTCCAGTAAAAAACAAAAACCATCTTCATACAACTTTAGGGTTCGTAGGTTGTGGCTTGTGAGTTACTTTCTAGTGATTAATATCCTAGTGATTTAACTCCGACCAACATCGATACTCCAATGATCCAGAGGAACAACTGATCCAGAATCGTTTTAACGGGCTCCAATCTAATAGACATAGATAAGTCTTCTTTTCTATTTATTTAATTCTTCCGTTGTGCATAGATTGTTTATATGTTGAACATGTCTAATTTCCCAACAGTCGCAAATTTGGATGCCTTTACCTAATCTATTATATATATACAAAGCTGAATCCCTCACCAGGTTTTGACACATAGTATTTTTTGGGTCTTCCTTTATTGCCATGTGAAAGCTTTACCCTCACCAGGTTTTGACACATAAGATTGGAATTAAACGAATAAGATAATATTGATATGATAAGAATTATATTAGCTTTAGATTGATAAACTGTATCACTGATAAGATAATATTGTTATTTAAAACTAACCTATCTTTATTTCTTATCGTGTATCTTTTCAAATATTTCTTCTCCATCATCTCTCTTTAAATACAGATACAGTCTCTGTTTGTGTATGTGAAACAATAATCTCTGTCTGTGATACAATTTCTCTATTATTCATTCATTCTCTTTCACAACTCTTTCTTGTTTCTATTTGCACTACACAAGGTCTAGATACAGTCTCTGTCTGTGTGTGATACAGTTTCTCTATCATTCACTCATTCACTCCCTTCTTTGTTTTATTTCAATTCGCTTCTTTGTTTTATTTCGATTTACATATGTATGAATGTTGGTATACTATTAAAGTTATTTTATCTCTCTTAATTAAACATCCTCTTTGATTTTATATTTTGTTATTTTTTAAATCTATTTTAATCATTTTTTATTTTATTTTGTTTGTGCGGGAGATTAATTAGTAAACAAGTCCGTGAAATCCACTGGAAGTGAGCTAGTATATACTAATAGCTCAATGGAATGATTTATTTTTTTTATTTTTTCTTTAAAATTAATGTTTATCTACGACGGGAAGTTTGCAAAATTACTTGGGATGAAGATTAAAGGTTTAAAGTAAACTATTTAGCTTTTCTTGTTATATATGGATTGGGCGGTGATATGGCATCTACATAAAAAAAATATATCCATATCATTCTAATATTTTTAAACTTATTGTGTGATTAGATCAGTCACTACCACTCTCCCTTTCTCTCAGAGAAAAAACCCTAGATCTACATATTGGGGCTGCCGCCGATGACTTTTTTTTCGGCGGTAAGCCCCCACCAATTAGCTTTTTCTCTGTTGTTTTTCTATTTTGTTGTTTTATTCTCACTTTCTGTGGGTTTAGTCTGTGAGTTTTGTCTCACTTTTTGTGAGTTTAGTCCTACTTTTTGTGGGTGTATTTTCTCCGTCAGCGTTTTGGTGATTCGAATAAAACTATGGGAGCCAAAAGCCATGGAGGAAGATTCGACCTCAAGAACAATTCTTTGTCTACTGCACAAATTCGCCAACAAAGGGATATTTCACCCCACAGATATGCATCGCCTTTACCTGTTGGCTTGGTGATTGCACAGACCAGGTTATGACACCCGCGAGAGCAGAGTGCTGTTGTAAATCCTCTTTTGAAGGAAATAGATCTCGTTGTGTGTTTCTTTGTAGTAGATTGAGAAGAATTCTTAGGTTAAATTTTTCTCATGCTTTTGTTTTACTAGATCTTCAATTATGTATCTCAGATCTTTTGATCTGTTTAAATTAATGAAGAATGCTCCATTATCAAAAACTTACTGTGTGATTGGTGGGGAGTGTATTGGATTGCCCCACCGACTATTCAATCCTGGCTACGTCAGTGGCTTTCTTTTTTCTGGCTCCACGCATTTCGGGCATGCAAGGCTCTCAATTGGTGTTGCCACGCTTTGGTCCATCTGGTTAACCTATTGTCTTTCGTGAGGTGTGAAACATCCCGACCCAAATTTACCCAACAAATAGTAATTACCAAACAACAGTGCCGAAACGTGGCACAGACAGTAAATACAAATGGAAAACCCGGCCCAACGGCCCAAAGATAATATCATGTCACCCGACTATGGGTACAACAACAACAATAGCACATCGGAAGCATTTATAATCTTATAAACAACATATGCAAAACTCCAAATGCAAGTTAATAGATCCGAGTCCTGCCCGAGGGTACACAGCAGCCTGCCCCCGTACGTTCCTGTACCACAAACAACTCTTCCTACGGGATGAAACCCCGCAGGCGAGGGGTGAGTCCGAAGTGCTCACCGACCAAGGATAAACAGAGATATGCAGGCAACCATAATACTTTCGAAAAAAATACAGGCAAAGACAACTCAAAGATTCCACCAAAATACGACTGAGCCAAGACCAAAAGAATATATATTATTATTACCAAATTTTATCTTCCGGGCCCCTGTCACTGGACAAGCTAGGGTCGTACCTGGTCATTAACTAATTCTGGATGCCAGGCCAAAACACAATCCGGGATCAACATCCCAATAACAACAATCCGGGATCAACATCCCAATATCAACCAAACCAAACCGGCCATGACACCACAGAACTAGCCTCTAACCATCTAGTCGTACCACTACTTTCCACGTGACAATTAAATCATCATCTCAAATTCAATTCCAATTCCATTTCCAATACTCATTATCCTTTCCTCAATTATCTACAGTTATCAGTTCAACATTAATCTCAACACAATATTCATAAACCAACAACACAGTTTATCAACAACAACAACGACATCATAGCAGTCAAACAACCAACAATAATCATCTCAGCAGTTCAATCAAACAACAAAACATACGCAGTATTGCGGGCACATATCAAGGTTTATCCATCCTCACCTGATGTGTCTCTGAAACTGCTATCCGGTCAAACCCCGATACCCTATATGTATATATAGGAACACGATAATCACTTATAATGCACAACAAAAATGTTTATGCATGATACCGGTTTAACTGTTATTTGACGGCTTATCTGTTCATTTTATTATCTCAACAATTATCTTATTACCAACAGTTCATCCGACTTGGTGGTAATTAATTTAATCCAACGGTTATATCAAATGTACTTGATTAAATCAAAAACCAAAACCGAGCGCCAAAGCCGATATCCTGGCCCTTACGTCGCTTAAGATAAGAAAATACATACTCATAAATACGTTGTTTAATTCATATATAAGAAATCATATTACTAAGTATATAATATTCCATAAAGTACTTATACTCGATTAAAATAGTAATAAATACCTATTTGTTTAGTAGCCAATGATTATAAAATAGTGAAAACGATGAATACGCGAAAATGATATTTGAATATTATATTTGATAATAACTATCAAATAGGAAATATTACCATCGAAAAGAATTTAATATATGGTATATATGGTATAAAACAATGTTGTAGTATATATACATATATAATCGAAAATTATAGATAGAATAAAAATAATAACGATACCATAGCTCGTTATAAAATACAACAGTTATTTAAAAATATAACAATTCAAAACTTGTACATACTAAGTAGTTAGATTTAATATATAACAAGATCATTGGACTGAAATATTATAACTATTAATATTTCAAAGTATTATTACTGTTAATAAAATATTTCTGATAAATAAATTAATAAAATATAATTAAGCCTTAAAATAATCTTGCACGGGTTATATGTAAGAATAAAATCGGTAGAAATAATTGATATGAAACTAATATTAATTTAGCCCAAAAATAAACTCACATATATAGCCAAAAATATAAATTAAGATCTATAATTATTTAGCCAATGAAAGTATAGGTAGTAGTAATATTTATATAAGAATCAAATTGATAAATAAATAAGGTATGGGCCTATTATCATTTAGCCCAGAGGAACGGTAATTAAACGTATTAGAAGCGTAATAACATAATTAAGAAGTTAAGCCCAGAGGACCTTCACTTGCGTTTAGTCCATCGGAAAAAAATAATAAATCAACTTCGAATTATATAAATAAAAGACTTAATTAAATTAGAAATTATGGGCCTTTAATTATAATTAGCCCAATTAAAATAAATAAAACCGAAAATTAAATTCAATGGACCTTTTACGAGTCCAGGTAAACGTGAATAAAATTAAAACGGAAATTTAAATACTATGGGCCTTTTAATAGCCCAATCAGAAAATTAAATAAAAGCATAAAGTAAATAAGTGCATAAATTTGAATTGAAGCATAATAAAATAAAAGCATAAAAACATAAATAAAGCATAAATTAAATTGCATAAAATAATATCATTAAATACTATTAATTAAGTTAATTATTCATCGTTTAATGTCCGAGTCCGTTTAATATCGTTCGGGTTCGATTTATGATGCAAAAGGTCCAAAGCTCGGGTTTTACCCTAAGGTCCGTTTTCCGGGCTCGCCAAAAAATTCCCGAGACTGTCGGAGCCTCGCCGGATTCCAGCCGGTACTGTTCACGCAGTCCATAAAACACCATGGTCCTCATCTCTGCTCATCAAGCATCAACGCACCCAAGCCACCTAGCTGAACCACTACCCAATCACCCACCAACACCAACACCAACACCATGCCCACAACGGCATCACGGCCAGACCACCAACCCAAACAACCAACAGAGCAACGCCCAAATACACACCCGGTTACAATCGGACAGACCCACAACCAAAAGCACAAAACAACAAAGACCAAATTAGCAACTGGCAGAGATCGATTAAAGGAGGAGGGGGAATTGTGGAGAAAAGAGGAGGAGGGCGCCGTCGGGTCTTACCGACACAACCACACAAGGAGGCGGCGGCTTGAGCAGAGGCAAGGAGGGAGAAGATCGGGCGCAAATGGCGGACAAGAGCTCATGGGAGAGCAGATCGTGGAGCACGAGCGGAAGAGGAGAAAGGGAAGGCGCGTCGGCGTGTTGGTGCACCCACAGCGGCGATGACCTCAATCCACGGTGGCCCGAGCACAGTTCCTCTGGTCGGAACACAGGTAGAGGACAGCGAGGAGGAAGAGACGGCAGCATCGTAAGGAAGAAGATGGAAGAGGTGGTGCGGTGTTGTGCTGGACTCGGTGGTGGCGTGGAGGAGAAAGGAGCAGGTGGAGGTGATCTGGTGGCAACGGCGAAGAAGGGTGGAGGAAGATGAAGGAGGAGGCAGAGGAAGAAGAATAGGGGAGGAAGGTGGTGTCAGTCGCAGACAGTGAAGGCAGCGTGTGTGTGTGGAGGAGGCCGAGATGGCACAGGCGAGGAGGAAAAAGGAAAACGGGAGGGAGAGAGGAGAGGCAACGGCTTGCTTGGGGAAGGCAGAGGAGGAAAAGGAATTGAAGAGGAGGAGAGTAAGGAGAAGATGGGTTTGGCAGGGGAGGCGTGGAGGAAACGGTGAAGGGGAAGAGAAAATAAAGAAGAGGAGAGAAGATGAAGACAAAGGAAGGGGACAACAAGTCTCGGGAAAGAGAAAGAAAAGAAAGAGGGGAGGGCCGGTGGCTGAAGAAGAAAAATGGAGAAGAAAAGAAAAGAAAGGAGAAAAGAAAGGAAAAGAAAGAAAAGAAAAGAAAAGTGGCCATGTGGCAAGCCACGTTTGGCCGGTCCCAATTTTATGTCGGAATCGCAGGGGTACTGTCGTCTTTCCGTCCCGAGTCCGAAAATACAACTTGGGCTCGGAAAATTCGATTAATACCACTGAGCATCGTCCAAGTCGCAGAACTGAAAATCGAGGCTCGGTTAGTTGTAAAGGAGGCTCGGAAATCCAGAGTAACCCTCGGAATTAAACTCCGAGGCTCGGTTATTCCCGGAAAAAAAACCCTCGGTAAAACTCGGTCCGATAGAATTCATAGAATTACGACATTTAAATTTTTTTAAAATTATAATTAGTAATATATGTGTAACTTACATATCCGGCCAAAATATTTGTAAGTGTTTTATTATTTTTGTTGATTAGGAAAATAATATTAACAACGGTAATAATAATAATAATACTATTAATGTTGATTAGAAAATAATAAGAATAATGGTAACAATAATAATAAAAATTTTGAGAGCAATAAAGATAATAGTAAGAATAATAAAAATTGACTCGATTGATAAAATTCTTGTTTGACCGCGATAAAAATTTTATTAACCACCGTAAAAGTCAAAGCAGCTTTGTAAAAATCATGAAAATTTTACCCGGGTCGTTACAAAGTGTCCCTTCCTGCCATTTTCTGCATGTCTGATATTATTCTAGGGCTATTTGGTGGTTCAAGCAGGCACACCCCTCCTCTCCATACAGTAGTCGAGCAGTCTTGGCATCTTCAGCGACACTGCAATTGCGGCACTGTCCGAAGCGTGCAGTTCTCAACTTCACTCCATCCCCATAGTTTGTTGATTTCATATTCTTTTCATTTTCTATCACACGTCTTCTTTCTCTTGTACTAGAGCCTATCTTATATTGTACTCAGTAATATAATGCACAGATACATCATTAGTATAAAAAAAAACTTATTAATTATCTCCTAAAATATGGTTATTCGAGATGTATTCCTTTTTGGTATTATATGTATTTCACAGGGAAAGAAAGAAAAAAAAAACAAATAAAGAATAAGCCTGAATTTGTTCATAAATAAATTATGTGAATGTCATTTACCATCCAGTAAAATTCATTTTTTATCGTACCTGGATTTATCCCTAGTAAATATTTTACCCTACACCTAACTTCTACTTGGACTCATCTCTTTGGCTAATTACCCTCCATAATTCCATTTGTCCTAATTTTGATATCATTATACTTTTTTTTTTGGTACAACGGAATAGAAAAGACAGAAAACAAAGCAAAGCTAGCAATCACGGGCGAACAAAGGCAACACCTGCAGCATCCGCTGCAAGGAGTTGCCGAAGACCAGGGGAAGGAGAAGGCCAGCTAACCACACGCTCCACTTGACGAGCACCAAGTTTGGCCATGAAATCGGCACAAAAGTTCCATTGGGGCAGCACATGTACACACTCACACTCCCATCCGCGTGCACGCAACTCGGCGATATCAACCAGCAAAGCATAGCAAGGATGAACTGGCAACACAGCTAAGCTCAACAAAGAGATAGCCTCAAGAGAGTCCGACTCCACCACCACCCGACGGTAGCCCCAATCCCAAGCCAACATAAGGCCCTGAAGAATGGCAAACAACTCCGCAAGCATGATTGTAGCAAACCCCAAAGAGCATGAGAATCCACCACATCACGCACCACAATGATCCCGAAGGACACCCCCAGCACCGGAAGCTCCCGGATTACCCAAAGAGCTGCCATCAACATTAAACTTCACCCAGCCCTCCCTCAGTGTGTGCCAAGAAATCAAAACCTCACCCACACCCGCAGCTAAAGCCCGACCAGAACCCCAAGCAGTAGCATATTCACACTCCAACCGGCGCCCAGCCACCAACAACACCGGAGGAAAAGCAACCACCCCATAAAAAACTGCACTATTACATGCACACCAAATTTTTCAGTACAGAACTACAAAAAGGGTAGCATCCAGCCCCGGCCACTCACCCCGGTGTGAGTATCCGGTTCATGCAATTGACAATCAAAAGCACAAAAATACAACATGTATGCGCAGCGAAAATACCGGATACACATGGAGGATCCATGTGAAGGGAGCTAAACCGAATAACAATTTTTCATACCTGTAACGGTTGAGGTCTTTCACCCAACTGTAGAACCGAATCAGCTAGAGCCAGACAAAAGCCTCGCCCCTCTATGGTATCCACACGAACCGTTGTAACCGGTTGAAGAACGTCTCACGACTCCAACCCGAGCTCTCCCGAACTGGTGTGCTAGCAACAGGTTTCCGGGAGCTTTTGTGTGTGGTGTTTTGACTCTTCTTTCACAAAGAAGATATGTGTGTTTTGCTCTCAATTTTTTCAGACCTCTCAAGAACACTTCTCAAGCTCTGAAAACTCTCTCAAGTGAGGAAGATGATGCAAAAGTGATCAGATCACTCAACCCTATCAAATGGCATAAAGTAGTGGTTTAATGGCATAAAGTAGCAACTCGGACAAGGACTTGTCAAGATGGTTCATATTGAAGTTCATGACAAATTGACCGTAGCTATTCGGCAACGATTGCAGGACTAGGTCAACAGCCAATTCCTTCTGCAAAGGAAACCCTAGACCCTCAAGGCTTTCGATGTATCCAATCATCTTAAACACATGAGGTCTGACAGGAGATGATTCAGCCATTCTGCATTGGAACAATGCCTTAGAGGTCTCGTACCTCTCATGCCTTGCTTGCTCCTCAAAGAGCATCTTAAGGTGTTCGATCATATCGAACGCCCCCATGTTCTCGTGTTGCTTCTGAAGCTCAGATTCCATGTTAACAAGCATGAGGCATCCTATATCCAATGCATCATCTAGATGCTTCTTAAGCAAACAAGTACTCAACCAAAGTGATCAAGAATTCAAGTGAAGATATGATCAAGAGTTGAAGTGCAAAGAAGAGCATGAGAAGTTAGGACCCATTTGTACAAGGTAAAACACTCAACTTCTCTTAGGCATTGGCTCAAACAAAACACATTTCAATCATACAATTTATAAGCATGTTTTCAAGCATAAAGTTGTGTTTCTAGTCCAAAACATCGATGTTCTGTCAACAAACATCGATGTTCTGTTTTCCCAAGTTTTTCACAATTTGGCTGTAGGCAAATAACATCGATGTTGGCTTCCTAAACATCGATGTTCTTGTGACCGTTGGTCAAAACATCGATGTTATCATTTGAAACATCGATGTTGTGATTTCTTCAATGTTTTCCAAAATTTGGCAGAAGCGGAAAAACATCGATGTTCTACTCAAAACATCGATGTTCTGACAATTGTCAAACAAGATGAAATTTGGCAGTAGCCAAAAAAACATCGATGTTTTATTTTCAACATCGATGTTCTTGCATAACTCCGTTTTCATCATATTTTTGCGAAGCCAAAAAACATCGATGTTGAATTTAAGAACATCGATGTTGAGTATGAAAACATCGATGTTCTAAAATGCAACATCGATGTTCTACTAGCCGTTGGAGCAATAATTTAAAATTGCTGGCTAAAACATCGATGTTTAAAATTAAAACATCGATGTTTTGCCGTTGTAGCAGACAACTTTTTCAGCACCCACTATGTTTTGTTTAAGGCTGTTTTTGGGTGGATTTAAAACGGCTATATAACTTTTCAAAGCTATAAATTGAGCATTTTTAGCTGTGTTTCAAAATGAATCAACTCTCAACATTCATGCATTCTTCTCATACATTCAAATCAATCTTTGTTGAGCCAATATCCTATTGAGGATTTGAGAGTTGCCTTTTAGAGCTTCATTTGTACACTCACATCTGCTCTTTGAGAGAGACCTCTTGTTTGAGTGATTATTGTGTTGTTATACACCTTGAGGGAGGTTAGTTTCCTTGGTTAGATTCACAAGAAGAGGGTATATCTTCTTGTGTGAGAAGTCTTGAAGTGAGGTATCTTCAAGCAAGAGAGCTGAAGTTCATGTGACTTGAACTTTCAGGTTTAGGATTCTTGTGACTAGAATTCCTAGGTTGTAACGGTTTGTTAAGCACCCGTAAGCTTAACGTAGATAGTGAAATCTTCAAGTGAGACTTGAAGGGCTGGATTAGCCACACTAGTAGAGTGTGTGTGAACCAGGATAAATTTCTTGTGTCCTTCATTCTTTCAATTCCGCATTTAATTCCTGCTTATTTCGTTTTTATTCGATTATCGCTATTCACCCCCCCTCTAGCGCAGGGCTATTGTTCTAACAATTGGTAGCGGAGCCTAACTCTCTGAAAGACCTAACCGTTTGAGAGGTAAATTTCCATGGCTTGTTCAAGGTATTTGTATGCAGGAATCATTGAAGGACAATCCACTACCCGTGCACCATTCTTTGACGGGACAAATTACGCATATTGGAAGGAAAGGATGAGAATCTTCATCCAAGCCAATAACTTTGCAGCTTGGCTAACGATAAAGAATGGCGTTCAAGTTCCGACAAGGACGGAAGCAGGGTACAACGAAGATGACATCCAAAGAATCGAAAACCACTCCAAGGCAATACACATGCTCCAAGGTGCAGTCAATCCGAATGACTATCAAATGATCTCGCACTGCGCAACGGCCAAGGAGATGTGGGAAATGCTGGGAGTCATCTATGAGGAAACCGACAGCAAGCAAGATGAAACTGTCAACCTCTGTTGCATGGCAAATGAAGAATCTCTGGAAGAGGTAAGTACTTCCTATTCGAATGATGATTATACATTTGAAGAGCTGCAAGATGCATTTAGTGAATTGTATAGTAAATTCATTTCTGTCTCAAATGTTAATAAGAACTTAAAGAAACAAAACAAGACCTTAGAAAATAATGTAGAATTATTATCAGATGATAAGGATAAGTTATCTAGTGAAATTGATAAGCTTGAAAAGGATAATGAGAAATTATCAAATGATAAGGAAGAGTTATCAAGTAAAATTGATAAGCTTGAAAAGGAAAAGCATGCTCTTAGTATGTCTTGCAATGAACTTAATGAGAAGATTTCTTCTAATGTATGTGCTTGTGTTGAATTGAGAAAAGAGAATGAATCTCTTAAGCATCAAGTTGATGATTTGAAGAAAACATTAGAGAAGTTTACTAATGGTAGAGATAGTCTTAATCTTCTCCTAGGACAACAAAGAAGTCCAACACAAAAAGAAGGATTAGGTGCATCTCATATGACAAATGATGTCAAAACTGTGGTGCTCAATGCTAAGACACATAAACATGGTGTTTCATCTTCTATTCTTCATACTAGATCACATGCTCATGACACAAGATCATATACTCATCATAGAAGGTCACATGCTCAAAATGCAAGATCAAATGTAAGTAGTGGAAAATCTCATTATGCTAAAATGAATGCCTACAATGGTAGGAATGGAAAATCTCATTACACTAAACCTAGGACACACATAGCCCAACCTAGGGAAAACAGGGTTATACCTAAGGAAAACAAGTTTACTAGAATGCATAGACATAATCAAAATAGCAACTATTATCAACCAAGGAGGATGCATAATCCTAATGTTATTTGTCACTATTGTAATAGGATAGGACACATTGCCCCGGTATGTTTTACTAGGCATAGACATTGGGCACAAGATAAGGCTCATCACTACTATGTTCCTAACCATCAAGGACCCAAAAAGATTTGGGTACCAAAATCCCTTTGATTTGTTTTGCAGGTATGCTTGAAGGCATCAAGTGTACTTTGGTACCTTGATTGCGGATGCTCCAAGCAAATAACCAAAGAAGCATCCAAGTTCTTAATCAATTCTTGTAGAAATGCAAGGATGAGTGTTGTTTTTGTAGGTACCCCTCATTTAGGCAAAAAGATAGGGGGAACAAAGGGATGATGAAGAACTTCAAAATTTGAGCAGAAGTCTCAATACATCGATGTTGAGTATCACAACATCGATGTTCAGCTAAGCTTTCTAACATTCTTTATTTTGGCATATATAGAAGTGTATAGGTGTAGATAATATGTTGCACTTGTTCAAAGCTCCACCTATTTCTTACATAAGCACTTCTCAACCTCTTCTTATCATTATTTCTTTTTGCTAATGTCAAAAGGGGGAAGATAGGAAGAAGTATATGCAACAAGATAGGGGGAATTATAGTTTGTAAAACATAGGGGGAATCATCTTTATGTTATAAACAGTAGCATATACTTCTAGGTGTTTGTCATTATCAAAAAGGGGGAAATTGTTAGAACCTATGTCTTCATGGTTCATTCGTTACAGGTTTTGATAAATGACAAACCAAGATCATAACAATGATGAAGCAAAAAGAAATCAAGCAAACAAGTACTCAACCAAAGTGATCAAGAATTCAAGTGAAGATATGATCAAGAGTTGAAGTGAAAAGAAGAGCATGAGAAGTTAGGACCCATTTGTACAAGGTAAAACACTCAACTTCTCTTAGGCATTGGCTCAAACAAAACACATTTCAATCATACAATTTATAAGCATGTTTTCAAGCATAAAGTTGTGTTTTTAGTCCAAAACATCGATGTTCTGTCAACAAACATCGATGTTCTGTTTTCCCAAGTTTTTCACAATTTGGCTGTAGGCAAATAACATCAATGTTGGCTTCCTAAACATCGATGTTCTTGTGACCGTTGGTCAAAACATCGATGTTGTCATTTGAAACATCGATGTTGTGATTTCTTCAATGTTTTCCAAAATTTGGCAGAAGCGGAAAAACATCGATGTTCTACTCAAAACATCGATGTTCTGACAATTGTCAAACAAGATGAAATTTGGCAGTAGCCAAAAAACATCGATGTTTTATTTTCAACATCGATGTTCTTGCATAACTCCGTTTTCATCATATTTTTGCGAAGCCAAAAAACATCGATGTTGAATTTAAGAACATCGATGTTGAGTATGAAAACATCGATGTTCTAAAATGCAACATCGATGTTCTACTAGTCGTTGGAGCAATAATTTAAAATTGCTGGCTAAAACATCGATGTTTAAAGTTAAAACATCGATGTTTTGCCGTTGTAGCAGACAACTTTTTCAGCACCCACTATGTTTTGTTTAAGGCTGTTTTTGGGTGGATTTAAAACGGCTATATAACTTTTCAAAGCTATAAATTGAGCATTTTTAGCTGTGTTTAAAAATGAATCAACTCTCAACATTCATGCATTCATCTCATACATTCAAATCAATCTTTGTTGAGCCAATATCCTATTGAGGATTTGAGAGTTGCCTTTTAGAGCTTCATTTGTACACTCACATCTGCTCTTTGAGAGAGACCTCTTGTTTGAGTGATTATTGTGTTGTTATACACCTTGAGGGAGGTTAGTTCCCTTGGTTAGATTCACAAGAAGAGGGTATATCTTCTTGTGTGAGAAGTCTTGAAGTGAGGTATCTTCAAGC
>JAKUCV010005756.1:19516-46560 GCA_028386065.3 Turnera subulata | reverse complement strand
CCCTTGCCAGGGCTCGGGGCGGAGCCCCGGCCCAAAAATTATATGATAACATCGATGTTACCATTTGGAACATCGATGTTGTGACAATCAAATTGTCCCAACTCTTTGGCAGTAGCTCAATAACATCGATGTTGGACATTACAACATCGATGTTGTGAGAACTCGAGCTCCAAACAATTTTGGCAGTAGCTCCATAACATCGATGTTGGACATTACAACATCGATGTTGTGTGTAACTTGAACTCCAAACCTTTTGGCAATAGCTCAATAACATCAATGTTGAACTTTCAACATCGATGTTGATGAGTTTCTGAAAAATTCAAGTTTTCGCAGTAGCCTTTTAACATCGATGTTTAACATTTAAACATCGATGTTTGGGTTCTAGAACTCAAGAACATCGATGTTGGACATTACAACATCGATGTTGTTGGAGCTCTGGAACTCAAAACAATTTGGCCGAGCTCAAAAAACATCGATGTTTAACTCTTAAACATCGATGTTTTGAGAGTTCTGCCAAGGCCTTTTCATGTCAACATCGATGTTGATAACTCAACATCGATGTTATTTTGATTCGGCCAAAACCAGCCTACTTAGAACATCGATGTTGTCCACACAACGTCGATGTTAATTCGGCTCGGCAAAGGCTAATCAACACATGAACATCGATGTTAGTCCTACCAATATCGATGTTCTGGGCCTGCGGAACTTGAACTACAATCGTTCAAAACACAAACCGACACTCGGTTTTTCCTAGTCGAACTCCTTCAACTTACTGCCAAGAACTCCTTGATTGATATCACATACCAATCAAGTCCTCTTTGTCAAAACTCTTTTGACAAACACCAACATCAATACATATATCACATATACATAATTGAAAACAACATATCACATATGCCTAGCATGTTCAAGCTATATCACATATAACATATGAACACACAAAATTCGGTTTAGGACTTCACAAGGGGCTCCGCTACCACTGTGAGTATCCGGTTCATGCAATTGACAATCAAAAGCACAAAAATACAACATGTATGCGCAGCGGAAATACCGGATACACATGGAGGATCCATGTGAAGGGAGCTAAACCGAATAACAATTTTTCATACCTGTAACGGTTGAGGTCTTTCACCCAACTGTAGAACCGAATCAGCTAGAGCCAGACAAAAGCCTCGCCCCTCTACGGTATCCACACGAACCGCTGTAACCAGTTGAAGAACGTCTCACGACTCCAACCCGAGCTCTCCCGAACTGGTGTGCTAGCAACAGGTTTCCGGGAGCTTTTGTGTGTGGTGTTTTGACTCTTCTTTCACAAAAAAGATATGTGTGTTTTGCTCTCAATTTTTTCAGACCTCTCAAGAACACTTCTCAAGCTCTGAAAACTCTCTCAAGTGAGGAAGATGATGCAAAAGTGATCAGATCACTCAACCCTATCAAATGGCATAAAGTAGTGGTTTAATGGCCAACATGGTGGTCCATTAAGCAATATGATTATGTCTCCACATAATCATGTTACCCACTAATGTACAAAACACACCAACTCATCACAGCACTAGTTTGGCTTAATTATGCTGACAATAATTGAACCAAACCAGCCCAAAATGACCCTGGTCCAACCACGATCCAACCACACCTTGGTTTAACCATGGTCCAACCACAGTTCAACCACCTGCTCGAATCAACGGCTGTATGTGTGTGACCCTGTAGGCACTTGTACGTTCGGCAATAATCGTAAAATCTCATTTTACAATCATAAGCAAAGAGCGGCGTCTAGCAACACATCATTGCCACCCGAACGACAAGATCAATACTGATTCCACGTGCCTCGGAACATGTCATCGTCCCTTCGTCCTATTATCAAGATTAAACACGAGACATGGAATATGTCAATCTCGTATATGTTTAATCTCGGTTTCTTGATCCTCGAGTTAACCGGTAAAACGGATACCAATGATATTATATATCATTATCCGAGCATGGCCATGCATTTACGGTTCAACTCTATCAAGAAACACTCCGATAATATACCCGTTATATGGGTTGGACGAATCCCCTCTGGATCATACAAAACCCACTACACACTCATCATATACCCAATGATTACCCTTCCGTCTATCCAGTTACGGACGACCAGGAATAATATCAAAGCATATGACTCACATGTTGGGAACCTTGATGATCACAGGTCTAAGGACAATACATTATAAGAACCGCTATCGACAAAACATATAACGTTCCATGTAGCGTTCTCATGTGGGTCGGTCCAGTCCACAAGTTCTCTAACTTGTACCCGTATGTAGAATTCATATCACATATGCAATTCTCAACATACGCTAGTCTTAATTTATTATTACAACCCATCCATAATAATAATCGACTAGGGACAATTTAAGAATATGAAATATTCTAGGGTTATAAGTATGTGCAAGCGTCTATCTCATAAACGATACTTATTGGAATAACCTTAATGTGTATACATGACTCAAAATATACATCCATTGATTGGCTTTTGGGCATATTACACTAACACCCGGGCGCCAGCATCAAACCACTCAAGAAATGGCATAGCAAAAAACAAATCCGCCACATCTGCATAAAAACCACAAGCGCCAAATGGCTCGAGAGTGAGGACACAGCCGAAACAAGTGCTCAATATCCTCACTAGCCCCTCCACAGCGAGCACACATATCAGAGCCCGCAATCCCATTCTTAACCCGACGAACATCAGTAAGCAACCGCCGCCAGCGGACTAGCAACAAAAACGTAATAAGCTTCGCTGGCAAAGGAAGCTTCCAAATCCATGACCAAGAAACATCCAACTCCTGCTCCACTGCCTGTGTAAGCCAAAGATAACCAGACTTCGCAGAATACACACCATTATGAGAAAACATCCAAAATAAAGCATCAGGTGATAACCAAAAGCGAGAAAGAGGCACAGCCAAGATCTGAGCAACAAGATCCTCCGAAATCAACCCCCGCAGGAGGGAGCAATCCCACTCCCTATTCACGATAACATCAGAAACAACCAAATCATCTAACCCATCCGGCACAGCCACAACACCTTCCGCTAAAGGACCACTGGCCACCCACTGATCAAACCACAAAGAAATGTGATCCCCAGAACCAACCCGCCATTTAAAACCCCCTTGAAAGGCGTGGAAGCTACGCATCACCCCCTTCCAAAAAGGAGAGGAAGAAGGCAAGGCAACATGCTGGAACAAAGAGTCAGCACCGAGATACTTATCACAGAGAAGACGATACCAAGGCTTCCCTTCATTCTGCAATAATGACCAACCCACCTTACCCAATAGAGCCATATTATTCTCACGTGCTCTTCTAATACCCAAACCGCCACGAGACTTGGGACGAGTAACCACCTCCCAAGACACCAAGTGCACTCCCGCTGACTCACCCCGTGCCCATAGAAAATGTCGCGTCACCTGATCAATGGCTTCACAAAAACTTGCCGGTAACCAAGCCGCTTGCATAGTGTAAAGAGGCAGAGCAGACACCGTGGATTGTATCAATGTCAACCGACCAGCATGCGTGAGATGCTTAGACTGCCAGGCCAAAAGACGTTTCTGCACATTATCCACCACATGTTGATAGGTGCGCTTGTTCACCCGACCGTGCAACAAAGGCACACCTAGATACTGTCCTAAATCTGCCACCACTGCCATCCTTAAACAAGTACTCAAGTCATGACGCACCCCATCACTAACAGAAGGCGCCACATAAAGTTGAGACTTCAAGGCGTTAATCTTCTTCCCCGAAAAGCCACAAAACTCTGCCAAGGTCCCCTTAATCATCTCGGCCTGCTGCACTGTAGCTTCTGCAAATAATAACACATCATCCGCAAAAAGCAAATGTGAGAAAGCCGAACCACTCTGTGAAGCACGGACTGGCTGCCAAACCCCACTCGACACCCGATGCTCAATAAGAAGAGATAATCTCTCCATACAGATCACAAAGAGATACGGCAACAATGGGTCCCCTTGCCGCAAACCCCGGCGACCTGGGAAAGAAGGCAGTTGCTCCCCATTCCAAAGAATAGAAAATTTGGCAGAACTCACACAATGCATTATCAAAGCAACAATCCCCTGTGGGAAGCCAAAAAACTCCAAAGATTCTCAGAGAAAGATCCAATTAACACAGTCATAAGCCTTAGCAAGGTCCTGTGCAATAATAATATTATCCCGCGTGCATCGTCCGGGGAGAAAACTAGCCTGACAAGGACTAATAAGAGAATCAAGGAGAGGGCGGAGTCTATTAACCAACACCATGGTAAGAACTTTATAAGACACATTACAGAGACTGATTGGTCTGAACTCTGTGATCCGTTCAGGTACCGCCACCTTAGGAATGAGAACAACCAAAGTAGCCGCCAAAGAAGCCTCAAAGGATCCCGAATCAAAGGCATGTCTAATCATGGAAACCAGATCCCCCCCAAGCATGTCCCAGAAGTGTTTAAAAAACACCGGCTAAAACCCATCTGGCCCCGGGGCTTTATAATTACCCATCCAACGAAGCGCTTCCCAAACCTCATCACGTAACACTGGAGTCTGCAAAGCCAACTGATCATTCAAACTCAAAACATGCCGAGGGCGTAAATAAGCTGGGGAACACTCCACGGCAACAGAGGCACCAAATAAATCATGATAAAAGTCAGCAACCTCACGCCGGATCACAACAGGATCAGACGACCAAACACCATTTACCTTCAAACTCTCCACCTTGTTCCTCCTCCGCCGGTGCAAAGTAGAGAGATGATAGAAACGAGTACAACGATCCCCCTGAGTAATCCATTTCTCACGAGACTTTTGAAACCAGAGAAGCTCTTCTTGCTGCAACATTGCCTTATACTCAGCTTGAAGGGTACGCTCCAACTGAAGCAATGCAAAAGTCGACTGCAAAGCAAGAGAACGTTGCACACCAGATAGCCTAGCAAGCAACCACCTTTTCCGCCGGAAAATGTTACCAAAGACATTCTTATTAAAAGATAAAGAAACCTCCTCAATCCTCTTCAAAGATTGCTGAAGCCTATAAGGTTGGTGCACCCAAGAAGAGCGTACCAAAGGACCATACTGAGCATGAGACAGCCATGCTACTTCAAACCGAAAAGGGCGCCTCACCGGAGGTCCCACTAAACCATCCAACATAACAAGCAATGGATGATGATCAGAATGAGCTCGCGGCAGATGAAGAACAGAAGCCTCCGAAAATAGCTCTCGCCATTCAGCTGTAGCAACAGCCCTATCCAAACGAGTGCGCATGACAACAGCGCCTCCCACCATACGAACCCAAGTGAATGAAGGACCCCGAAAAACCAAGATCCATAAACTGAAGAGAATCTAACCGTTCATTAAAAAGCTGAGCCCGTGCTGCCGAATAATGATCCCCAACCGTATCCGAAGGGCTGCCATAATCATTAAAGTCACCAACAAGCATCCAAGGACTACCATCAGGGATCGTCAGAGCCTGAAGATGCTGCCATAAAGAAGACCGCACTGTCGGATTCAGATTGCCATAAACTGCCGAGCCGAACCAACTCACACCCTGCGGCATTGTTGGAACTAATGCCTCCTTGCTTCTTATAGGTTTTGATATTGACAAACTATTCAGGAAGCAAAAAGAAATGAATTGAAATGAAGGCAAATTAATCCTCAAGTCAAAGAAACCATTCAAGAACAAAGTGAATAAGCACAAGATTGAAGAGCCAAGAAAGAAGAGTTAGATTCATAAATTGTACAAGGTATAACACTCAACTCTTCTAGGACATTGGCTCAAAATAACATAACATTTGCTCATGCATCACATAAACACCAAACTATTTTTTGAATCAATAACATCGATGTTACGTTTTTAAAACATCGATGTTCTGCCTTCCAACAGATTTCCAAAACAGTCAGTAGGCAAATAACATCGATGTTGGCATCCTAAACATCGATGTTCTAGTGACCGTTGCTTTTAAAATTAGTCATAACATCGATGTTCCCATTTGTAACATCGATGTTCCATATTGGTCAGTTTCAATTTCTTTTTGCCGAGCCAAAATAACATCGATGTTGCCTTCTAAACATCGATGTTCCTGCCTGTAAAGAATTTTCCAGAAATTGGCAGTAGGCAAATAACATCGATGTTGGAATCCTAAACATCGATGTTCTCATGACCGTTGCATTTGAAAATATCCTTTACATAAGCAAAACATCGATGTTGGATTTCATAACATCGATGTTCTTCAATGGTCAGCTTTAATCGTTTTTCACATAAGCAAAATAACATCGATGTTGTGAATTAAACATCGATTTTCTTCAAGAATCAGTTTTCATCTCATTTTCACAGAAGCAAAATAACATCGATGTTATGAATTAAACATCGATGTTCTTCGAGAATCAGTTTTCATCTCATTTTCACAGAATCAAAATAACATCGATGTTGGGTTCGGGAACATCGATGTTTTAGTTACCGTTAGTCCAAAAATTCAAATTTGCTGGACAAAACATCGATGTTGAGTATTAAAACATCGATGTTATGGCCGTTATTGCTGACAACTTTTAGCACCCACTATGTTTTGTTTAAAGCTTTTTCTTGGGTGGATTTCAAACGGCTCCATGACTTTTCAGAGCTACAAATTAAGCATTTTCAGCTCTAATTCAATTAATCAACTCTCAACATTCAAGCATTCATTCCATACATTCATCAAAATTATTATTGAGCCAATATCCTTTTGAGGATTTGAGAGTTGCCTTTTAGAGCCTTACTTGTATACTCATATCTGCTCTTTGAGAGAGTTCTTTGTTTGAGTGATTGAATTGTGTATTTATACACCTTGAGGGAGGTTAGTTCCCTTATTGAGATTCGTAGGAAGAGGGTATATCTTCTTATATGAGAAGTCTTGAAGTGAGGTATCTTCAAGCAAGAGTGCTGAGGTTCATGTGACTTGAACTCTCAGGTTTAGGATTCTTGTGACTAGAATTCCTAGGTTGTAACAGTTTGTTAAGCACCCGTAAGCTTAACACTAGATAGTGAAATCTTCAAGTGAGACTTGAAGGACTGGATTAGCCACAAGTTAGTTGTGTGTGAACCAGTATAAAAATCTTTGTGTCCTTCAATCTTTAAATTCCGCAATTATTTCCTGCTCATTTTGTTTTAATCTGATAAACGCTATTCACCCCCCCCCCCCCTCTAGCGTAGAGCTATTGTTCTAACAATTGGTAGCGGAGCCTAACTCTCTGAAAGACTTAACCGTTTGAGAGAAACTTTCTATGGCTTCTTCAAGTTATTTATATGCAGGAATCGCTGAAGGACAATCCACTACCCGTGCACCGTTCTTTGACGGGACAAATTACGCATATTAGAAGGAAAGGATAAGAATTTTCATCCAAGCCAATAATTTCGCAGCTTGGGCACAAGATAAGGTCTATATTCGGCATGTTTCTAACCATCAAGGACCCAAAAAGATTTGGGTACCAAAATCCTTTTGATTTGTTTTGCAGGTATGCTTGAAGGCATCAAGTGTACTTTGGTACCTTGATAGCGGATGCTCCAAGCAAATGACCAAAGAAGCATCCAAGTTCTTGAATGTGGCCACACTCGTTCAATTTCGACAGAAGTGCAAGGATCAGAAGATGATAACATCGATGTTCATTCTTGAAACATCGATGTTCCATGATTTTCAGCTCACTTGTGTTTTTCAACCAGTAGTTGAAAAACATCGATGTTGTCTAGAAAACATCGATGTTCCAATAAGAGCTGCCAAGCCACAAATCGAGCATGCACATCGATGTTCTTGTATCAAATATCGATGTTCGGTAAAAACTTCATTTTTCCAGTAGCCTTTAAACATTGATGTTCGTTTTCTACACATCGATGTTCTACCCTTGTTGTATTTACACAGCTGAGAAATAAATTAACTATCTCATCTAAGTTAAGAAATTTAAGTAGCATGTTCATGACTAAGTGCTTCTGGAAGAATATTCAGATTTCCTTTAATTTAAGTTAAAGTGTGTAGAGATTAGACATCATTTTATTCATGATCATATGCAAAAGAAAGATATAACACTTGATTTTGTCAAGACCAATGGACTTTCATGATGCTAAATTCGTACACAAACACACAGAATTTTATTGATCTCATATTTTACATTCACACTTACAAACAAGAGACACAGGATTACATCATTTATATTACAATCACACATGTATTTAAAGATATATCTACCTATCTGCTTCTAACGATTCGGTACAGCTGTTACAGTGAAGCCATTCGGAGTATTAACTATATTAACTCTAATGCTATGATTCCAAGCAAACCATATTCCACCCGAATTGTTCTGGCCAGGAAGCTCGAACTGATGTGTTGGTGGAAAGCGAAGAGGGATAACTCCGTGGTCTCCAGTTTGCTGCCATTGAGTCTCGGTAAGCAGAACCATATTTGGTTTATATTGGTTCTTCAGGTCTCGTAGGGTTCGAACAAAATCTTGGGAACGTGCTGTGATACCCCTGCAGTTCCACACCAAAAGGCGAACCTTTGGCCAAGTGGGCGCTACTCCAGCTACTCGAGGAATGATCTGAGCTGTCATTGTAATCTGGTAATAACTGCCCTCGTCCAAAGTCTGGTAGGTTGGTTCCAACTGAAGCTCCTGAAACCTATCAGAGATAAAGAACATTGTGGAATTGGTTGTACCGTAGTAGGAAGCTCGCAGGGATTGTTGATGTTCCAGGAAGATGGTTTCTTCCATAGGGGTGACAAAGAATCGGGACGAATAAATCTCGTCTACAAAGACAAGACGAGGAATTCTTGCTAGTTCCTCTGGCAATGGCCCTTGTTGCTCATTTATGATGCTGAAGGCCAACCGATTTCTCCTACCTACGCTTGCACCCTCAACAAAAAAGACAATGGGAGGGGAAGGCATTCTTGTTTTTGATTTTTTTTTAACTCTCTTTCTGAATTTGACTTATAAATTTTCTGTGGTTAATGAGCTCTAACGTATGTCTATTTATAGAAACACAAGTGCAATGCTTCTTCACTCAGAAGGTGACCTCTACCAATTTCTGAAGTGTCCAGAAGTGTTCAGGAGGTGACCCCTACCTATCTTTGGAGTGTCATAAACAACGTTCAGAAGAAGGCCCCTCCAAACTGCTTCGATTTTCAAAAATTTCTTTTTGAACAACTTGCCAATTCATTTATTACTAACCTCCAAATTTTTCAGATAATCAAGCATCTGCCTTGTTGAAAATCCTGGCCTAAACTGCATTACTAATTCATCACGGGACTCACAGTCTGATTAGTTGGGCATCAAAGGCACCCATAGTCCAACTGACAAGACATTTTCTCGAGCCCGGTATACTTATGACAAGGAGATACCTCCTCATTCCGGGACGATAGAAATCCAAGAAAATAATTCTTGGAGGCAGAGGCCATCTTACTAATCTTAAAATTGTCACACATGTTTTATCTTACTAAAACTAATGTATTATCTTTGCTAACTTGAGCACCCGAGGCTCGTCAAACTATGTTTGGCAGGTACCCCTCACTAAGGCCAAAAGACAGGGGGAACAAAAATCTGGTAAACCAACAACATCGATGTTGTTACCATACACATCGATGTTTGAACAATTCAGATTGAAGCAATTGGACCAGTGGCCGGAAAACATCGATGTTCAAAGTCCAACATTGATGTTTAATTAAGAGAATAATCATGTTTCTTCCAGAGAACAATCAAGCCATCAATCAAAATGTAATAACATCGATGTTGAGTATCACAACATCGATGTTCAGGTAAGTCTTCAAAACTCATTGATGTTTGCACTATTTCTCTTAATTTCTTCAAAATTTTCGAAGGTCCAAAACATCGATGTTTTGAGGACCAACATCGATGTTTTCCATTTTGATTAAACATGGAATTCGGCAGAGTACATAAAACATCGATGTTGCCTCTAAAAACATCGATGTTTGAACCGTTGCAGGTACAAAAATATAGCCGTTGAGCTATGCAGGTTTTTCGGCCGACCGTTGAAAACATCGATGTTATTTGCAGAACATCGATGTTTCGCTGACCGAGCATCATCAAACATCGATGTTTCATAGGCCAACATCGATGTTTAACAGCTATTTTTCAAAAAAAATATAGCCGTTAGAGCATTGCAACGGCTACCCAACGGCTACTTTTCTGAGCCTCACTATATAAACCATGCTTCTTTTCTTACTCCTTACTCTGTAAACTTCTGAACAATCATTACCATCTCTATTCATCCCTTTACAAACACAAACAATAAATTTCCTTTCATTTCTTCCTTCTATAATGGCTGGTGACAAACGTCGTTCTAAGGGCAAACAAGTTGCTCATGAACATCAAACAAAGAAAAAGGGTGGATCCTCAAGTGCTCCTCACAAATTCTCTGTGCCCAATTTAGAAATTTGGTTTAGTTCCAAAGATGAGCTTACACACTACAAATCTTTCTACGCAACTCGAGCCATCACTTCTCCTCGGTATCTTCCAGAAGATTACCCACAGAAGAAGCAATTTGCTAACCTTGAACGTCACTTACGGGAATCCCGTCTCTGGGCCTTTGTGACGCGGAAGCAATACCAATTCAATCCGGACTTTATCCGCGCCTTCTACACAACCCTTCACCGTGATGGTGATGTCCTCTCTGCCAGCGTCAATGGGAGACGCTTTCAGGTGACATTGGAACAGTTCGGACAGATTGCAGGTCTACCTGTCCAAGGCGATGACATCGTCACTTATGG
The DNA here is from genome assembly GCA_028386065.3 of Turnera subulata. Classification (NCBI taxonomy): domain Eukaryota; kingdom Viridiplantae; phylum Streptophyta; class Magnoliopsida; order Malpighiales; family Passifloraceae; genus Turnera; species Turnera subulata. Next base: position 35,807 of record JAKUCV010005756.1, on the reverse strand, counting down.
AGGTGATCATTTCCTTACTCTCCATGAAACCCAGTTGTTGTCTGATCTCGGCTTCACTGACATGCGTCGTAATCGCTCCAATCGGCCAACTATTCACTCAATCAACCCGGAGTACAGAGTGCTTTTCTATTTGCTTACTCGGGTGATCAAACCCAGAGCTAGTAATCACACCAACTTCACGATTGAGGACGAAAAATTTCTGCACGCCATTATTCACGGAGCTCCAATCAATTGGGCACGATTTGTGCTCCAGCACATGGCCGAGCACACTTCCAACAACCATCCTCTTCCCTATGCCTTTCTGGTTGTGAATATTTGTTTGAGTGCAGGACTGACTCCCTTTGATGGAACTCAAACTCCTCATACCAAGCTTTGGGCAATTAACGATGCCACTTTTCGCACGAACCCATCCGAGGAAGCCCCGAGGCCTGCACAAGAAGAAGTTCCTCCACTACTAGCTCTTCCAGCACCCACACCTCCAGCTCCTGCCGCTACACTTGACTCCATCGCCGCAACTCTCCGTAGCTTAGGACGGTCACATGACCTGCGTGCCTATTTTGCCCATGTCAACTATGATCCTCCACCATATCACACAACCTTCCAAGGTTTCAACTTTGAAGGTGATGATGATGATGATGATGAAGATTTTGACCCAATGGAAGTAGAGGAGGAAGATGATGAGGAAGAGGCTGCCGATGATGAGGATGAGGACGATGATGGGAACTAGGACCATTGTTCTTAATTTTCACCTTATGTTTATGTTTTATGCTTTGTTTTTCAATTCAATTAAATGCTTTGCCTTTGCCATTTCTTTTTGCTAATGACAAAAGGGGGAAAAATCACAGAAAGTATATGGTATATGCACTAAAGGGGAATCATAGGTTAAAAGAATAAGTATATGCATCAAGTTAGGGGGAATTGAAGTTAGGGGGAATTAAACCTCACTTTGACAGTTTTTTAAAACTTGGCATATACTAACTCCTTAGCATATACTTTCAAATTGTTTGTCATTATCAAAAAGGGGGAAATTGTTGGAACTAATTAAATCACAGAAAGTATATGGTATATGCACTAAAGGGGAATCATAGGTTAAAAGAATAAGTATATGCATCAAGTTAGGGGGAATTGAAGTTAGGGGGAATTAAACCTCACTTTGACAGTTTTTTAAAACTTGGCATATACTAACTCCTTAGCATATACTTTCAAATTGTTTGTCATTATCAAAAAGGGGGAAATTGTTGGAACTAATGCCTCCTTGCTTCTTATAGGTTTTGATATTGACAAACTATTCAAGAAGCAAAAAGAAATGAACTGAAATGAAGGCAAATCAATCCTCAAGTCAAAGAAACCATTCAAGAACAAAGTGAATAAGCACAAGATTGAAGAGCTAAGAAAGAAGAGTTAGATTCATAAATTGTACAAGGTATAACACTCAACTCTTCTAGGACATTAGCTCAAAATAAGATAACATTTGCTCATGCATCACATAAACACCAAACTATTTTTTGAATCAATAACATCGATGTTATGTTTTTAAAACATCGATGTTCTGCCTTCCAACAGATTTCCAAAACAGGCAGTAGGCAAATAACATCGATGTTGGCATCCTAAACATCGATGTTCTAGTGACCGTTGCTTTTAAAATTAGTCATAACATCGATGTTCCCATTTGTAACATCGATGTTCCATATTGGTCAGTTTCAATTTCTTTTTGCCGAGCCAAAATAACATCGATGTTGCCTTCTAAACATCGATGTTCCTGCCTTCAAAGAATTTTCCAGAAATTGGCAGTAGGCAAATAACATCGATGTTGGAATCCTAAACATCGATGTTCTCATGACCGTTGCATTTGAAAATATCCTTTACATAAGCAAAACATCGATGTTGGATTTCATAACATCGATGTTCTTCAATGGTTAGCTTTAATCGTTTTTCACAGAAGCAAAATAACATCGATGTTGTGAATTAAACATCGATGTTCTTCAAGAATCAGTTTTCATCTCATTTTCACAGAAGCAAAATAACATCGATGTTATGAATTAAACATCGATGTTCTTCAAGAATCAGTTTTCATCTCATTTTCACAGAATCAAAATAACATCAATGTTGGGTTTGGGAACATCGATGTTTTAGTTACCGTTAGTCCAAAAATTCAAATTTGCTGGACAAAACATCGATGTTGAGCATTAAAACATCGATGTTATGGCCGTTATTGCTGACAACTTTTAGCACCCACTATGTTTTGTTTAAAGCTTTTTCTTGGGTGGATTTCAAACGGCTCCATGACTTTTCAGAGCTACAAATTAAGCATTTTCAGCTCTAATTCAATTAATCAACTCTCAACATTCAAGCATTCATTCCATACATTCATCAAAATTATTATTGAGCCAATATCCTTTTGAGGATTTGAGAGTTGCCTTTTAGAGCCTTACTTGTATACTCATATCTGCTCTTTGAGAGAGTTCTTTGTTTGAGTGATTGAATTGTGTATTTATACACCTTGAGGGAGGTTAGTTCCCTTGTTGAGATTCATAAGAAGAGGGTATATCTTCTTATGTGAGAAGTCTTGAAGTGAGGTATCTTCAAGCAAGAGTGCTGAGGTTCATGTGACTTGAACTCTCAGGTTTAGGATTCTTGTGACTAGAATTCCTAGGTTGTAACGGTTTGTTGAGCACCCGTAAGCTTAACACTAGATAGTGAAATCTTCAAGTGAGACTTGAAGGACTGGATTAGCCACAAGTTAGTTGTGTGTGAACCAGTATAAAAATCTTTGTGTCCTTCAATCTTTAAATTCCGCAATTATTTCCTGCTCATTTTGTTTTAATCCGATAAATGCTATTCACCCCCCCTCTAGCGTAGGGCTATTGTTCTAACAGGCATATCAACCCGAAATGTAAGACATTGCACATGCAAACCCCACTGTCGTAATTGAACCACATTGCTATGCCAGAGAGCCCAAATTCCCCCAGAGAAACCAACTAGATCCATCCGCATAGCCGAGTCAAACCCAAATTGCATAGAGATGCGAGCTGCCCTTTCCCCCGAAATCCGCACTTCAAACAAAAAAACAACTGCAGGACAATGTTGCGCACAAATATCAAGCAAACATCGAGCAAACTCCCTACTTCCGGCACCACGACATTTCCATGCAACCAACTTAATCATAAAGAGAGACAGGAAGAGGAACAAATACCCGAACTAGACCATAGGGGTGACAGAGCACCCATCATTGCCCACAGCAGGGGCACCAGAAGCCTGGGAAGCACTAGCAACAATGGAATCAGACGAGGCAGAACCAGCACCAAACGAGGATCAGGAGGATCCAGCTCCAGGGGGACAGTCTGCTACATTGGAATGAGGGAAGCTCCGGCCGCCGAAGGAACTACCTCACGAACCAGACCCGAACCAGGCGGCACGGCGAAAGAGGGAAGGGCAACCAAAGTAGTACAAGAAGGAGCATAGGAGGGACACATGGAGGACGGAGGAGGGACATGGGGAGATATCGGGGAGGTATCCATGGCAGAACTAGGAGAAGGCTCGGAGACAACGACTGAAGAAGACTGAGGAGCAGCGAAAACAAAAGATTGGGCTGGAGCGGAACCCGCCGAAAAGCTCACAGGTTGCTTCCTGGCCACAACACTTGGCCTAACTCGCTTGGGCCTACGAGTACCAATCGAAACATAATCACCCAAGGTGGGCTTATCCAACCGAACTGGGAGTTGGCCCACATTCTCATCCTCTTCCAACACTGCAAAGCGGTTACCAGCAGAAACAGCGGGCCCACGCACTCCTGTGACCGTCGGCCGTGAACGTGGAGCACTACGGGGCTGTCGGGTAACAACCATCCATTCGCCAAAATGATGCCGCTTTGGTGTAGGAGTAAGGCTAGGACCACGCGAACTCGCAGGAATACCATCACCTACCATAGAGACATCCATCATATTTTGAGGCTCAACACTCTCTACAACCTTCGTCTGGGGTATCAAACTGGCATTGAACAGTTTTATGGCCAAACCGGCCATAATTCATGCAAATGGTATGCAACCCCTCATACTGAACCTTGAAAGCTTCATCCTGAATGGAAACCAATGGCACCAACGGTTGGCTCAAGTCAACCTCCACACACATCCTGGCATACAGAGCCCTAGTAGCCTCAGAGGTATTTGAATCAATCCTAACAGGCTTACCAATGGTCGAAGCAACAGTAGAAAGAAGATCATCATCATAGTACATCAAAGGTAGACCCGGCAACCGAACCCAAGCCATAGTCTTAACTATGTGATCACTATCCGGCCGGAACTCTGGAAACCACTGTCTAACAGTCAAGTAATGATATCATTATACTTTACCAAACTTCTCTTTGATTTTGTCATTTTAAATTAATCATACTTATTTGTTTTTATCCTCCCATTTTTAACTATAAATACCTCTTTATTCCTTCACATTTTCATGCTTATATACCATCATAAACTTTACTCTCTTCTCATTTCCATACACCTCTCTTCTCCATCTCCCCCATCTATATTCTATTATTCTCCATTATTATTATTTTCAAAGTTTTATTATTACCATCAAAGTTGTATTACTCCTATCAAGCTTGTATTATTACCTTAATCAAAGTTGTATTATTCCATGAAGAGTGAATTTCATCCCCCAATTTTATAGCACGTTATCAGCACGAGTCTCTACCCTGCTAAGGTAACTATTTCTACAACTTTTGTTATTACTACTTTTATCATTTCTATATATACATATATAGTACTTATATTGCTGAAAGATTTATCGAGTAAACGTATATACATTACATAGTCTATATTATTATTATTATACTAATATTGCTAAAAGATTTATTGAGTAAGCGTATATATATTACATATTCTATATTATTACAATATCATATGGGCGGTTCCTACTATGATTGTGGATATAGATGTGAATAATGTGTTCTTCTTTTCTCTGTCTTGTTTTATTGGTAGACAGTTACAAGCATGAGTTACAAGCATAGGTTGCTACTGTATGTTTGTAAAATCAAAGGTACCAAAACTCTCATGATGTGGACCAATAGAATTGAAACAAATACATAAAAGATATTATTTACAGTTTAGTCTAACATTATAAAAAATTTTATAAATTGACCCTTATATTCTTTCTTTATTTAGTATCATGCATATATCTTATATAATTTTCGATTTAAAATGTTAATACATAGTATTTTTTTTTTCTTATTGGACAGGTATTGGTCCAAAAAAAATTTTTTTAATAATTTTTTTACATATAATAGAAATTAAATGTAAAAATTTTGTATATAATAAGAATGAAATATGTGAAAAATAATTTTTGAAACTATGAAAAATTTAAAAAGATAGAGAATAATTCATTCAAATATTCTATAAATATTTTCAGTATTTCAATAAAAATTTTAAAAAGATATAGGATAATTCATTCTTATATTCTAAAAATATTCATAGTATTTCATAGAACATTTTCAAAATTTTAGAAAGCTATTTTTCTTAAAATACATCGGTAAACACGCGCATATGAGGCTGAATTGAACTTGGGATACCTTGGGCACAGCCTTAGTGCCTCTCCACTACCTAGGTACTGGTTTAAAATGCTATCGAATAATTCATTCTAATAAAATTTTAAAATATTTACAATGCTATGAGATAATCCCTTCCAAAATTCAATGAAAATTTTCAATAATTTATTGAAAATTTTTAAAAAGCTACAGTCAGTATTCTATGAAGATTTTAGTACTTAAATTATAAATTTTAAAAATTTAAAAGTTATAGAATAATTTATTTAAATATTATATAAATATTTTAAATATTTAACTAAAAAATTATAAAAATTTGAAAAGATATAAAATAATTCATTTCGTGATTACATAAATATTTTTTTGTGTTTCATTGAAAGATTTTTAGAATTTTAAAAACCTACATAATAATCCATTCTAGTACTCGATAAATATTTCTAGTATTTCATTAAAAAATTTTAAAAAATTAAAAGCTATAAAATATTCCATTCTAATATTCCAAGATTTTTTTTAATATTTCAATGAAAATTTTAAAACTTCGAAAAGCTATAGAGAAATTCATTGAAGTATTTATATGAATATTTTAAATATTTCAATAAAAAATTAGAATTTGAAAAGCTATAGAGAAATTCATTCATATATTTCTATGAATATATTGAATATTTTCATTACAAAGATACTATAGAATTTCCCTACAAGCATATTTATAAGCAACAATCCATCACCTAATGCTAAGAATAGAGCATTTAAGTCGGCTCATGTGTCAAACAAATAAGGCATCATCTAAGCCTTTAGGTCACTCATCAAAACTCAAGTAATCAAAGGGGAGAAGGCGTTATCTAAGCTTTGAGGTGGTCATCAACAAATCTAATCCTCCAAGGTTAGGGAATCATCCTGTCCCACGACATCACATGCCTTGCATCAACAATCAGTTCTAATGGGGTAGCATGCCCCGGAAATTACGAATCGGATCAGACCTCAAATCAAACCAAAACTTTAATCAAATCAAATCAAATGGGGGTGTGCCCCGAAAATTCCATGTCAAATCGCATATCTCATCAAATCAATTCTCATATTAAATCAAACCAAATTAAGTCGGATTGGGGCGCACTCCTGAAAACATATTTCACATAATGGGGTAGCATGCCCCAACTAAACACATCATCTCTCATGGGGTAGCATGCCCCGGGTCATCGAATCATCTTACACTTATGGGGTAGCATGCCCCGACAAATTTCGTCATCTCTTAAAGGATAGCATGCCCCGGGTCATCGAATCATCTCATCATATGCATATCTCGAATCATTAAATCATGTAGATTCATCCACCATAACTCAAGCCCAAATTTATCAAATCATTCGAATCAAAATCATGCAAAAGGGGTAGCATGCCCCTAGAATCAAATGCAAGTCTCACGTCCGCTGGGCTTTTCAAAAAGTCAAATCTCAATAGGGGTGCCATGCCGCAGAATAATCAATTTAATTTCAAATCATGGGGTAGCATGCCCCGTTTTATTCTTGTCAAAAATTTTGGACCCGGCGGGCCCCATCACATGTATGTCTATCGCAATTTCAAGCAAACTTTCAATCGAGTGCCCCTTAGTTCAAATTAGGTTTCTCCCTTGTTTTCTCTCTCTCTTACTCTCCTTTTTCCCCCTCTTTTCTTTCCCTCTCTTTTTTCTTTTTCTTCTTTTTTTTATTTTTTTATTTTTCCTTTTTCTCTCCCTTCTTTCTCTCCTCTCTGGTGAACAGTGTCGTTGTGTCCGCCACCTTCCGGCGGTCTTCCCTCCATGTCCGCCGAGTGGTGGCGGTCTTCCCGTCATGACCGTCGGCTGGTGGCGGTCATGTCTCCCAGATCTATTTCTCTTCGGGATTTCACTAATCCTAAGGCGGTTTTGAAACTTTTGCCGACCCCAATCCCCTATAAATTGCCCCTTGGGTACCCAGGAATCCCCACAACTCTTCCATATTCTCCCCAAACATATCTAGGACTAATATGAGTGAGTTTTTTCATGCCAAAGTGCTCTAATGGATGGCGAGCATCCCTCAAGAGTGCCTCCTTTATTTATTAGTTTTTATTTGAATAATTATTAATATAAAAAATGTTGTAAATATTGTGTTTAATGATGTTGAAGGTGATGAAGTGGGAGAAGGAAGAAGATGTGTGAAGAAGAAGAAGGGAAGAAGAAAGCTGGAAGAACGATTGCCTCTGCACGGTTTATTACTTCATCCAGTAAATATATAGAAGAATACACAGCAAAGGGGTGGGTGAAACAACCAATGACATACACATAATACACGTTTTTATAACACTCCCCCTTGTATGTCATTGTGTGTGTTGGGTAGAATACGCTTCGGGAAAAACTGCCTCATTAAAAACCTTACCAAGAAAAACCAAGTGGGATAAAAACTTGGTGAAGGGAAAAAGAGTGCAGTGCGTATTCTACTCCCCCTCATTTTGGCCTCTCTTGATTTCTTGATGTTGTTGCATGCCAATTATCCTTGTCAACTTCTGGTGACGTGTGCTTTATCCTATCACTTTTGATACATCACTACTTTAATTGGACCGTGTTGGTAGCATTATCTTCATATTTTGTTGTTGGAGCATCTTTCTTGTCATCTTGCTTTTGAGGTCCCGATGATATGGCAATTTTATGTGTAAAGTTGTAGCAGATGTCCGTCTGTGCTTTATGTGGATCAAATAAAGAATCTGCATCTGCAAAGATCAACTATATTCTCTTCGGGTTTACAGGGTTAACATAATACCACATCTGTTATACCCCGTAGATAAAAACAAAGTTATGTTTTGCCAATAGGCTTAAGTCAAAAGCTTCATGCTTCATGTTACTAGCAATGTAAATTGTACTTTGACAGGGTACTCCATGACCAATCTAATTCCTTTTTCATCTCAAAACATATCACGACATTTGGAAGCTTCTTCGGGAGTTCCAATAATATTATCTACACAAGCAAAAATAAATTCATGCATGTACTTTATACTATGCATACTCAAATATGTTTAAACCATGTAAAATAAATTTAGCTTTATTTTATATATTCCCGGGAATTAGTTGCTTCAAGCAACTTGAATCCTTCAGGGATTCTCATGCATATATCATGACTTATGGATCCATATAAATATAGGCTGTGATGGCATCCATTTGATGCATTTTTAATTCTTTTCATGTATAATGCCAGACTTATCAAAATTATTGCATCCACCACAGAGGAGTTTATCTCCTCATAATTAAATACCAGATCACTTGGGTAAAACCATGTGCTACAGAACTGTGCTTTATATCTTATTGTTTATTTCCTTTTCTGCACAAATACCCATTTTATGACCGACAATTTTACACCAACTGGTGTACAGACTACAGGTCCGAAAAATTATTCGCTTCACAAGCGAGTCTAACACAACCTTAATTATATTTCTCTATTTTGGCCAATCACTCTGCGCCTACATTCACCAATAGATGTAGGTTCATGATCCTCATTTTATTTAGCGCTATACAAAATAAATATTCCAAGTATTCCGTCGACGGTTATTATACGTCGGTTCCATCTTATTCCTGACACTGTAATTGAGATCTCATCATACTCATTTATTTCAGGTACCTGAGTTACTTCTGGAACTTTATCAATTGTGTCAGAAAAAACCTCTTCTGGAGGATATTTAATATGAACCTCTACTGGAGGCCATCTTTTCTAACTAGGGCCATCTTATCTCTTTTTGCTCCATTCTCTCTATCGAGAATTTTGTTTTCTTTTGGAACTGAGTATATTCTACGCTTCTTGCGTACTTTAGATTCATTTGCATACTATACTTGTTCTTCTGGAACATTAATTTGAAACAGGTGCATTTGTAGCTAGTATACAATATTTGGTCACTTTATGCGTCTGGCAATTGCATATCAATTTCCTGCAAATGAATCATCTTTTGAACTTCATATTCACACTAATTTGTTTGAGGATCAACAATCATACATTGATAATGCATTACAATAATATCTTGATCCAACTGCTTATTTCCTCCCCCTTATGTTGGGTAAACTCTTTCATTTAATTAATAACTAACATACCCAACATACTCAACATATATTCTCAATCTTCTTTAAGGACCAATTTTACTATGCTGTGGTGGAGCATTATATACATATACTGTACAATAAATGGTCCGAAGATGGGACTTACTAGGTTCGTGACCATGAACCAATTAAATGGGGAGATTTTTTGATAACTTTTTTTTTAAGTACTGCTGCATGTAAAATATATTTTCTCAAATAGTAATATTTCATCAACAATGGTCCTGCAATCAATTGGAGATATTCACCCAGATTTGTTTGGGTTTATTGCCAATGATATACATTATCCATTGAAGAAATATACCAGTATTATCGAGACATACAGTCTTATCACATAATTAGGGATGTGTACTTTCAAGTGGCTTAATCATTAAAATAAGTGCGCATAATGCCAACTTGCACGCAATAGAACATCTAGTCGATGCATCGTAAAAATTACCTAGATGGTCAACACGGCGGATTTATTAGTCCGCGTACATGTCCCTGAATTATTCCCAAAATTACTGGGGATTTCTAGGCCAACCTCATCTTAGGAAGGCCGAGCAATAAATTTTCGCAACAAACAAACTCATGGAAATTCATTGATTGTAAAAACTTCTGGTTTTTCAATGAATAACCAAATAAATTTCGTGCATCATTATTGATCCGGGATGGCCCAACCGGTCATGCCAAACAATAAATCCAACTTCAAGTTGGTGCCAGCTTCAGGCTGCAAAAACTGTGTATTTAAACACTTAAAATTGCTAGCTCCAGGCTAGTGCATTCCAGCTTCTGGCTGGATATGTTAAGTTTCAATTACTCAACTGCTAGCTTCAGGCTAGCTATATATGTGCCAATTTCAGGCTTATTTCTGTCACTCATGTCGAAAAAGATCAGAATTGTTGAGCAATAATTGATGTAGTGGCAAACATTTCCAAAAGCAAATCCTCGAGGAATGGAAGCTTTGAAATTTTCTGAAAAATAATGCAAATTACCGAAAAAATCTTCTGGATCCTTTCGGAGATAGAAAGAGGGTCCATATATGAAAATTGACACCTAGCTGTCTAAGCTCAGGCTATAAGAAGGGTGGGAGATATGTGGTGGAAACATACAGAAAATCATTAGCAAGATAAAACATGCCTTCCCCCGTTACCGTTTTCTTTGTTGAGGGTGCCTCTCTAGGAAGGAGGGATAGACTAGCCTATAGCATGGTGAATGAGCAGCAGGAGGAATTACCGAGTGAACTCGCAAGAATCCCTCGTTCAGTTTTTGTTGATGAACTTTATTCATCTAGGTTCTTTGTGACTCCTATGGAAGAAACTTTCTTCCTAGAGGACCAAAGTAATCTAAGGGCTTCCTTTTATGGCTCGGTTAACTCTATTATGTTTTTCATATCTGATAGAATGTAGGAATTCCAACTAGAGCCTATTTGTCAAACATTGAATCAAAGCAGCTATTATCAGGTTTCCATGATGGCTCGGAGTGTTCCAAGGGTGTTTGGGTTACCACCTATATGGCCTAAGGTATGACTTCTACTATGGAATTGGAGAGGTGTAGCAAGAAGATCCCAAGATTTTGTGCGTACCTTGAGGGATCTGAAGAATCAGTGCAAGCCCAACATGGTACTGATTACTGAAACTTTGTGGCAACCTGCAGAGAATCATGGAGTAATACCACTCCGTTTTCCTCCAACAAATCGGTTTGAGATACCTGGAGAAAATAACATGGGTGGTATGTGGTTCTCCTGGACGACAGTGTTAGGGTCAACATCAACAACGAGGCTCAGAGTTCTAGAGTCAATGTTGTACCCAATAGATAAATATTTGTTTAAATTTATGTATGAGAACAATTCCTCTTTGAATGTTCTCCAGTTATGGATCCATTATGCAATAATAATATGCATATTTTTCCTTTGCCATTATAACCTTATCCAGGGCCATAAGCACAATTAATTATACTGTCTTATTCGCTTCAGGTAATAGAGTAGAGTCAATCCCACGGGATCCATAATAATCGCTTTTATTAGTACAAGAGGGGGTTTTTATACTCTTCAAGAGTATTTGCTCTTCTAGAGCGTAAATTTATGATCTTCTAGATCATAGTAAAGCATGCGTTCTTCATGAACGTATTCAATCTTATGCTCTTCTGGAGCGTACAAATTTCTTTCTCATTTCGAGATTTTTACTATCACATGTTATGTAAAATAGTTGACGTCCAACACATATATATAACTCTCCCCCTTTAGATGTCAATTTGCATTGTCTTCAAGACTAATGCCTGAGCCATTATTCTAGAAACAATTATAAAATACTGTAAAGGAAATAAATTAAATAAAATTGAACATAAAAATAAACATAAAACTGAACATAAAATTAAATAATCCAATGTATATTGGCTTGCACCTTCAGGGTAAACAAGAACAGTATCCATCTTCGTGATGGTCATACAATATCTTAACATCATGGTCATCATCTTGACCAAATATGGTTTCATCAATATTACATTTGCCCTTTAGGGACACTTGATAACCATTTACTATATGCCTTGTTATAAGGCCTGTTTGTGACCAATTGAAAGTTCATAATCATGACCACAATTATCATGTACAATCGCATTTGCTTCAGGTGCATACACTTGTAATAAAATTTCGGGAGAATATTCATCTTCTGGTGGTCATATTTTTCTCCCATTTTCAAAGATTTGCATGATCTTTTTACAGTAAGGCATCCAGTCTTTTGCCTCATTTTCCTTTTATTGAGTCTTCTAGACTCTTTTATTTAGTCTTTCAGACTATTATCATTTAAATGCATTTCAGCATTTAATGCCCATGATAAATTTCTTTCGGAAATTTTGAGAGCCTCAAATTCAAGTAACATAATTAAATAAATAAAGACTTAATTAAAGTAAATAAACATGGGTCTTTTATTAATTAGCCCAATTTAAAAAATAAATGACTGAAAATTAAATGCAATGGGCTGTGATAACCCGACTAATCGAAGCCTAGTGTGTTTACTTGATGAGGATGGGCGTTGGGATGAGAGTTGGTATCAGTTGGCCTCAGTTGGCTAACCTACGGTTTCTGTTGGCTAGCATTGGCTCGGTTTGATTAATTAGTTTGTAATTAGTCTTAATCACGAATTAGTGTGTGCTGATTGCTTGAGAAAACTGATTGAGGGATAAGTATGGGGGGGTATGTTGGCTTAAGTTGATAGGTTGGAATTTAAGTAGGTGGTGGAGAGGAGTTTGAGCAAAGTGGCAGATTTTGGGGAGAAGGGGGCTGCAAGTGGCTGCTGACTAAGCTGCTAACTTGAGTTTAAGTAGTCAAGCAAGCACCTCAAGCTCCATTTCTGCCCAGAAATGTGATAGGCACTAAGGGAGAAAGTACTTGGCCATCTTTAGGGTTCTCTCAAGCAGTAAGCACATAAAGGAAGGGGGTAAGTAATCTGAGTTGGATTTCTTAGTGGCTTTGGTATGAATTGACTTGTTAGGTGTGCTGTGAGTTTGGACAGTGCACCAATTCGGTTTTGTAGGAAGCCTAAGGCTGTGATGCTATGTGTTTAGGTTGTAAGAGGGTTTCTGGTTGCGTGGGGGTGTTAATTGAGTGATTGGGTGCGCAATTGGCCTTGTGGGAGGCCAATCGGTGCGCTAAAATGCACAGTTGGCCCTGCTAGTGCACCCTTGGTCCCCTAGTTAGCCTGTTGGCGAGCCTATAGGTGTACCAATGCACTGGCACTTAGGTGTAAGTGCCTCTTTAATTGATGCTTTGCTACTTAAGTGATGTTGTGCTCGTTGTTAATGTATCTTTATGCAAGGGCAAGTACTAGAACCCAAGGAGCACCAAAGGAAGGAGAAGGGCCTAGTGAGGCTTGAATTTGTATAAGTTTGGTTGCATACTTGTGTGATGGTTGTAATGCTTATTGGCTTGGTGGATGATCCAATTTCCTATGGAGATGGCACCTATGGTGCAATTGAGATGTTGAGATGTTTGATGATATGCCTTGGCTTGAGATGAGTCCGATATTCGGACTATGCATTCCACGCATTCCATTTGCATCATGACATTACATGAGATGGTTTGATGGTGGACCTTGCAGTGCTCCTAGGCTGCTTGGTCAATTGAGATGATGGTGGTGTTGTGCTTGGCGTCGTGTGTGGTTGTGGTAGCCAAACTGATATGCCTCGTACGTGGGGCTGTAGGCTAAGAAGTAACACTGTTGGCAGGGCTACCAGACCCGCAGGTAGGCTAGGTACAACTCCACGATAGCTTACCCGTGGGCTGATCACGGCGACTTGATGTTAGTGTAATATGCCCAAAAGCCAATCATGGATGATTATTTGTAGTCATGTATACACATTAAGGTTATTCCAATAAGTATCGTTTATGAGATAAATGCTTGCACATACTTATAACCCTAGAATATTTCATATTCTTAAATGTCCCTAGTCGATTATTATTATAGATGGGTTGTAATAATAAATTAAGACTAGCGTATGTTGAGAATTTATATGTGATATGAATTCTACATACGGGTACAAGTTAGAGAACTTGTAGACTGGACCGACCCACATAAGAACCCTACATGGAACGTTATATGTATGTCATTAGTGGTTCTTATAGATGTATTGTCCTCCGACCTGAGATCGTCAAGGTATCTAACATATGAGTCATGTACTTTGATATTATTCCTAATCACCCGTAACTGGGTGGACATAAGGGTAATCATTGGGTATATGATGATTATGTAGTGGGTTTTGATTGATCAAGAGGGGATTCATCCGACCCATATAACGGGTATATTATCGGATGGTTTCTTGATAGAGTTGAACTGTTAAATGCATGGCCATGCTCGGATTAGGTGATATGGTGATATCACGGGTATCCGTTTTATACAGTTAACTCGGAGATCAAGAAACATAGATTAAACATATACGAGATTGACATATTCCATGTCTCGTGTTTGATCTTGATAATGGGACGAAAGGACGATGACATATTCCGAGGCATAGAGAATCAGTACTGATCTTGTCGTTCGGGTAGCAATGATGTGTTGCTAGACGCCGCTCTTTGCTTATAATTGTAAAATGAGATTTTACAATTATTGCCGGACTTTACAAGTGCCTACAGGGTCACACACATAGAACCGATGATTCGAGCAGATGGTTGAACCGTGGTTGGACCATGGTTGGACCGGGTGTGGTTGGACCGTAGTTGGACCATGGTTGAACCAGGGTCGTTTTGGGATCAATAATTACATGAATTATTGATCAGACATGCTTAGGTGGAGTATTATAATATGATTGAGTGAGTGGGAGACAATAGTGATGAGGGTCATCACTAATGGTCCACCTTGTTGGCCATTTTGCCATTAACTAATGGCATTTTGTGTGAGTGGCTTTGGGGTCTTCTTGATCAGATCATTCCCTCCCTCTCTCACATTTTTGCTTCAGCATTTCAGAGAAAAACACACCTCTCTTCTTCTTCTTCTTTGTGAAAGAAAAAAAAGAACACCAAAACACCCAAAACACATAGCTTCCGGTTTCTTGTTGCTAGCACATCAGTCCGGGGAGCTCGAGGCTTAATTCGTGTGACGATTCCAAGCCGATCACGGTTCGTGTGGATACCGTAGAGGGGCGAGGCTTTTGTCTGGCTCTAACTGATTCGGCTCTACAGTTGGGTGAAAGACCTCAACCGAACAAGGTACGTAAATTTTGTTATACGGTTTATGCATGCTTCACTTGGTTCTTGGTTTGTTTCCCTTGCTTCCGCTGCTTGTTGTGCTTGGTATATGAATGTCATATAGCTTAGGGAAACTTACAGTGGTAGTGGAGCCTTCTTGTGAAGCTCTAAACCGTATAGGTGATGCATATGTGATATGATCATCTTAGCATGTGTAGGAATCATCTTGTGTATGAGATATGCTAAGTGATTTTGAACATGATGTGTTTATGTATTGTCAAATGATATACTGAGTTTGTTTTGGTGTATGAAGTTAGCCATACAAATATATGCATATGTTTGATATGTTTTAGTAGATGTACATGATATGTTCTATGTGATAAAGCATAATCATGTCTTATTGTCTTCAATTGTGTATATATGATGCATAAGTTGTTGAGGTTGATTTATCAAAAGTGTTTTGACAATAAGCACTTGATTGGTATGAGATATCAATCAAGATGTTTATGGCAGTAGGTCGAAGGGTTCGACTAAGAAAAACCGAGTGTCGGTTTGTGTATCGAACGATTGTCGTTCAAGCAAGTTTAGGTCATAACATCGATGTTGGTGTGACCAACATCGATGTTGGCATGAGGATTGGCCTTGGCAGAACCTTCATAACATCGATGTTGTGAGACAAACATCGATGTTTTGATGAAGTGTGCCTCGGCCGAATCACAACAACATCGATGTTTTGTGACCAACATCGATGTTCTCATGCAACTACTCAACAACATCGATGTTTAAGTGTTAAACATCGATGTTTAAGTGTTAAACATCGATGTTATTTGAGCTCGGCCAAGTTGGTGTGAATTTCCAGAATTCAAATACCATCGATGTTGAAGTTCCAACATCGATGTTATTGGGTTCCAGGAGTTCAAACATCGATGTTTAAGTACAACATCGATGTTATAATGCTACTGCCAAATCTTGAACTTTCAAGTACTCAAAACATCGATGTTTAAGTGTTCAACAT